>PVJI01001541.1:0-176133 GCA_004026765.1 Micronycteris hirsuta | reverse complement strand
AATAAAGGCTGGGTGATGATGAACTCCTTGAACTTGACCTTATCTGAGAAGCACTTTATCTGCCCTTCCATTCTAAATGAGAGTTTAGCTGGATAGAGTATTCTTGGATGTAGGTCCTTGCCTTTCATGACTTGGAATACTTCTCTCCAGCCCCTTCTTGCCTGCAAGGTCTCTTTTGAGAAATCAGCTGACAGTCTTACGGGAACTCCTTTGTAGGTAACTGTCTCCTTTTCTCTTATTGCTTCTAAGATTCTCTCCTTATTTTTTATTTTGGGTAATGTAATTACGGTGTGTCTTGGTGTGTTCCTCTTTGGGTCCAACTTCTTTGGGACTCTCTGAGCTTCCTGGACTTCCTGGGAGTCTATTTCCTTTGCCAGATTGGGGAAGTTCTCCTTCATTATTTGTTCAAATAAGTTTTCAATCCTTTGGTCTTTCTTTTCTCCTTCTGGCACCCCTATAACTCAGATATTGGGACGTTTAAAGATGTCCCAGAGGTTCCTAAGACTCTCCTCAGTTTTTTGAATTCTTGTTTCTTCATTCTTTTCTGGCTGGATGTTTTTTTCTTTCTGCTGATCCACTCCATTGATTTGAGTCCCAGTTTCCTTCTCTTCCCTATTGGTTCCCTGCGGATTTCCCCTCATTTCCTTTATCATATCCTTCATTTGTTCAACTAATTACAACCATCTGTCTTCCAATCCTGTGAGCATCCTAATTACCAGTGTTTTGAACTGTGCATCTGATAAGTTGGTTATCTCTTCGTGGCTTAGTTGTATTTTTTCTGGAGCTTTGATCTGCTCTTTCATTTGGGCCATCCTTCCCTTTCTCTGCTCGCCTGTTACTTTAAGGGGCGGAGCCTTAGGTGTTCACCCGGGAGGGGTAACCCTCGTTGCTCTGTTGTGACCAAGCCTGTGGGGGCCGGTCCTGAGAGAACAATGGCGCTTGCTCCGCTCTCCGCACTTCCACCCCTACCCACCTGCAAGTTGGGCCCTTCTGTGCTGGCTCCGGGGTGGGGGGGCGGGCGGGCTCAAGTAGTTCCGAGTCCCTGTGGGTCTCTCCAGTGAACTCTCCTGTGAGACTGGGAGTTCCTTCCCGCTGCCGCCTCAACCCTCACAGGTGTCTTCAGTCGGTGTTTTGAGGCTTTATTTCTCCGCAGTGGTAGGTTGCGCGGTCTGCTCCCCAGCTTTTTCTCCTGTTTTATCTGCTCGAGAATGAGGGACTGCCTGGCGCACCAGTCTCGGCCCTGCTGGGCCCGAGTGGGCCAGTCAAGGGTTTCCCCGAGTGCGCCAGCTGCATTTTGGCCAGGCGTGCCCACCGCGGGCCTCTCCGGGCAGCTGGAGCGTTGCCGGTACCGCTCCACAAACTGCCGTCTCCCTGCGCGCTCTCCACCTGGCTCCACCCCGCTTATCGGTCTGGAAGAATGTATCTTCTTTAACTCCTTGGTTGTCGGACTTCCACTCAGTTCAATCTTCTGTCAGATCTGGCTGTTTTTGGTTTTTTTTTTAATTGTTGTTTTTCCTCTTTTGGTTGTATGAGGAGGCACAGTGTCTACCTACGCCTCCATCTTGGCCGGAAGTCCCCTTTCCTAAGCTTTGATTTTCTCTCCTTTATCATGACTTTGAGAATGAATATGGAGTTTGCCTAGTTCTCCTAAGTCTCCTTGGTAACTTGTATCTTTGCATGCAAGATAAACATATTATCGCGTTAATAAACATTTGATGCTATCAATACTTAATGAGTTTAGAGACATTTAAGAGTTATAGAACTTAAAGTTTTGCAGCAGCTTGGCCTATGATCTAGGTTTGTGAGACATTCTCTTTTTTTTTTTTAAGATTTTTATTTATTTATTTTTAGAGAGAGAGGAAGGGAGGGAGACAGAGAGGGAGAGAAACAGCAATGTAAGGTTGCTCCTGACACGGCCCTCACTGGAGACCTGGCCCGCAACCCAGGCATGTGTCCTGACTAGGAATCGAACCGGGACCCTTTGGTTCCCGGCCTGCGCTCAATCCACTGAGCTACACCAGCCAGGGCTGTGAGACATTCTCTTAATTATGTTGATAGCTAACTGGTTACAGTTTCATCTGTGTTTATGTTAACTTGTGTGTGTTTTTCTCTAAACTTTTGAGATAAAACTATTTTTTTATGAATCTTTATTGTTCCTTTAATTTAGCTTGTTTTAGAAAGGTTTTCTTGGGTGTACTTTATCTTTGGAATGTGAGCATTTGTGTCTGTTATGGAAAAAACCTCAATGTTTTCTCAAACTCTCAGATTTTCTTGCAGATTTGAATCTGGCTCAAGTTCTGTAAACCGTCCCCGTCCCCCCACCCCCCATCCTCCCAAAAAATAGAATAATTTTTTTTAAATATTTTATTTATTTATTTTTAGACAGAAGGGAAGGGAGAGAGAGAGAAGGGGAGAGAAACATCAATGTGTGGTTGCCTCTCACATGGCCCCCACTGGGGACCTGGCCTGCAACCCAGGCATGTGCCCTGACTGGGAATCGAACCGGGACCGCTTGGTTCCCAGCCCGTGCTCAATCCACTGAGCTACACCAGCCAGGGCTGAAAATAGAATAATTTTTTGTAGCATACTTCGGGACTGGTGTCTTTTCTTGGCTTTATTCCTTATATTATTGTTTTTCTTTTGGGGAAGTAAATCTAGCAATAAATCAAATACACCTCGTAGGAATTTTATTATAAAATAGTTAATGAAAGGTAATGACTCTTTAATTTCATATTATGTGTACTATATTCCATATAATTTGGTCTTTGGGGCTATTTGTTTACTCATTTTATTGTTTATTTTGATGAATGATTTTATTAACACAATGATTATTTTCCTTACCAAGTTATTTCGGAAATACTTTGATTTTATTTTTTTCCCATTTAAATAATGTGTGTGTTTGGTCTATATTCATGTTTTATAACTATCATTATCACAGATAAACTGTAAATTGAGAGAGCATTTTCTTCCTTTGATTGGCTTCTTACCCTCAGATACCTTTGTGCTGACTTTTAAAAGAATAATTTATAACTCCTGATTACTTTGAATTTTGATGCTAGATAAAGAAGAGCTTTTGACACGTTTACATTTTTTAAAATAATGAAGCTATACAAATGTATCTACCATCCAGGTTATGAAGTAAAATATGTAGTTTAAATTTAGTTGGTGTCTCAGTACCACTATAAGAAAGTAATATAATAAAGAAATAAACATTTTAGACAGAAGCCTAATTGAGAAAAGATTTCATATTATAAAAGAGAGCAAATAATAGGTTATTATTAAACCATAAATGAAAGTTAGTATTTGCTTTTAGTACCACTGACTCAGTTACTATAAAATTGTTTATTAGAAGTTTTTACCTTTCTGAAGGTAAAGAATTTGTAAAGAAAGTATATGCAAACTATATCTAGGTTTGGTGACTTCTGTTGACTACCTCTTGTATGTGATTAATGATGTGACTCTGTTTTCACTTCAACTGTTTTCCTGTGTAGGCCAAGAGGCAACAGCGAAAACTGAACTTCCTAATCACCCAGACAGAGCTGTATGCCCATTTTATGAGTCGAAAACGAGACATGGGTCATGATGGGATCCAGGAAGAAATCCTAAGGAAACTAGAAGACAGTTCAACCCAGAGACAGATTGACATTGGTGGAGGGGTGGTAGTTAACATCACGCAGGAGGATTACGGTGAGTCCTAAATCAGGAGTTAGAGGAAGCAGGTACCTTCCATTTTTTTCATATCTAATACACATTAATTCTTGCCAACTATTATTGTGTTGATTGATAGGTGATATTAATCAGTAGAGGGGAATTTATTGTACTGGAGAAGGAAAATGTGAATGTTTCTATAAACAAGCATATAAAATAACTTTTACTGAAGAATTTGAAAAGGAAAGGGTCAAGTTATATGATCTTATAAGTTTGGGAGTATTTTATATGTTTTTATTTGTTAGTAGAAGTAGAGGTATTAAATCAGAATTCAGAGAACATAACCTGTCTCAGGAGAGAACATCATCTCTCCCATAACAAGGTTGTTGGTGATGCAAGTCAGGCACGAGTAAGAGACTGATCAGTTTTGGTATTTTTGTGACCACAAGAGAGGGAGAAATTGGGATGACATTTTTAGAGAAATTTCACAGGGAATAATGATCATGGTCATGTTGAGCTAAGAATAAAAGATAATCGGGGTGCTTCAGGGTTACTTGGGGGTTACACATGTCTTTATTTCCGCTTTTGGAATAATTTCACCTGGCAGAAATATATCACAATTTTAAATCCTCATTGTCTTGCTTTCTTGGCTTTGGCATTGCTTCATGCAAGAAACCCAGGATAGGATTGGGAAGCTGGAGCTCAGTCTCCTGGTGGTATTTGTGAGCTGGCTTTGGTTTTTAGAGAGCATGGCAGCCCTCTGCTTCCATTGCCACTTCCAGGCCCTTACCTCTGTCAAGTAATTTGAGCCTTTCTGCTCTCTCATCCTCCATGAACCTAGGGATAAATAGGATAGGGGAGTCAGGGACACAGCCATGTAGATGTGAATTGCATCTTTGAATGAGATCAGTTAATGAGGTACATAATCTGTAAGTTTTCCTTTTCAGATAGTAACCATTTCAAAGCCCAGGCCCTGAAGAATGCCGAAAATGCTTACCATATTCATCAGGCTCGGGTGAGTCTTAAAAATGAAAAGATAAAGTACTGTGCCCTGGAAATACCCTACAACCTTTCACTTGGGTGGTCTTCCTTCAGTCTTAATCATATTTTCAATTAAAAACATGGTGGCCTCAGCCAGTGTGGCTCAGTGGTTGGAGTATCATCCTGTAACCAAAAGGTTGCAGGTTTGATTTCTGGTTGGGGCACATGCCTGGGTTGTGGGTTCATCCTTGATCTGGATGCAGATGTGTAGACCCCCAGTCCCGGCTTGGATCTCCTGTCTGGGTGCTTACAAAGGCAACCATTCAGTGCCTCTCTCTCTCTCTCTCTCTCTCTCTCTTTCTTTTTCTCTCTTGCTCTCGCTCATGCTCTCGCTCTCCTTCTCTCTCTCTCTCAGAAAGTATATGAAAATACCCTCAGGTGAGGATTTAAAACAAAGAAAACCTTGGAGAGTGTGTATATGTGTAGGTAATTGAGGAAAGGTGCAAAATGAGCATTCATTTGATTGAAGCTAAGACCGTTTCCCTTTTTTTGGCCCTCTTGAGTGATCATGGGAAACACCATCAGAAATGCATTGTGGTTATTTAGTGAAAAGATCACATTCTTGCTTGTTAAAGCTATCTTGCTGTAAGAAAGCAGCTAATCGTTGGCTGGGTGGCTGAGTTGGTTGGAACATCGTCCCGTGCACCAAATGGTTGTGGGTTCAGCCTGGGGTTTGTACAAGAGGTAGCTGATCAGTGTTTCTCTTTCACATCATGTTTCTCTCTGTCCCTTCCTCATTCTCTGAAATTAATAAGAAAACATCGTTGGGTGATGATTTAAAAGAAAAAGAAAAACAAGGGAAACTTCTAAGTCAGTACCTTCTTTCACTTCCGTAATAATGGGCTTCTTACTGGTTGGAGCGTCATCCGTAATCAAAGGGCTGCGAGTTCAATTTCCAGTCAAGCATATGCCTAAGTTCTGGGTTCATTCCCAGTCCTATCATGGATACCAAAGGCAACCAGTCGATGCTTCTCTTGCATCAGTATTTCTCTCTCTCCCTTCCTTTCTCCCTTATCTCTCCAAAAAAGCAAATGCAAATATCCTCTGGAGGATTAAAAAAAATTGCTTATTCATGATATAGTGATATACAATGAAAACAGAAAAAAATTGCAGTTAGATTGAATTAAGTAAAGACATTGCATAGGAACCAATATATAACTTAATAGGATACAAGTCAAGGATAGACGTAAACTCGACCTTATTTCCACCAATCCCAACCAGTCAAATTTTGTATCAAAACTTGAATAAATTTGTTGATGAAGCAAGCAATGATATATAAGGCTTAGTGTCTGTCCATCAAAAGCATATTTTTAATATAATTGTTAAATCAATTTTAAAATATTATTAATGTACTTTAACATAGTATGCTGTATATATAATATGATATATTATTTTACATTATATTATTTTTTTCTAGACAAGGTCATTTGATGAAGATGCAAAAGAAAGCCGAGCAGCTGCCTTGCGGGCAGCAAACAAGTCTGGCAGTGGGTTTGGGGAGAGTTACAGCCTGGCTAATCCATCTATCCGGGCTGGTGAGGATATTCCACAGCCCACAATTTTTAATGGCAAATTAAAAGGTTATCAGCTGAAAGGCATGAATTGGTTGGCAAATCTCTATGAACAGGTAAATTTTAGAACTGTTACACCCATTCTCTTTCGTTTGTTACTTGTCCTAAAGTCATTGGTTCAGTGTAGTGTGAAATGAGCACTAGATAATGACTCACATTTCATTCCTTTTAAAAAGTTTTAAACTTTGACAGGAGTCAGAAAGATGTCTCCATATTTTTAACCTGGAGGTTTTATTGGAGAACATTTGTATCATATGTATAGTTTGTCTTAGGTGGTCTTGGTAAGCCTGGTTGTTTGCTTTTGTGCTTGGATTAGATTAGCAGTGAAACTGGCTTCATGATTCACAGTTGTAGCTGTGGAGTTGGCCAAAGGAATGATTATAGCAGCGATAAAGTGCTGAAGCTGGGTATCTCTAGTCACTTTTGTTTGAAGAAGTTTAACATTTTTGTTAATTCTTTTAGGCAATAGGTTGAACCTTGTCTAGTGGAATGTGAGAGGTGTTAACCATTTGTGTGTGTGTGTGTCTGTTTTTTCCCCTAGGGTATTAATGGTATTCTTGCAGATGAAATGGGCCTTGGGAAAACGGTACAGAGCATTGCCCTCCTGGCCCACCTGGCTGAGGTGGGTAGTTGCTATCTTTCCATTTTTCTCTCTCTAGGTTTGAGGGTCATTTTCTATTGAGAATCAGCCATTATCAAGCACTGCGTTAGGCTCTGTAGCATACCAAGACAGTGGGACTTGCTCCTTGCCTTCAGGGCCTTTAGAGAGTGACATAATGTAGTGAATCACTTTGATTTTTCAAGACTAGGACAATTTTGAGCATGTGTGGTTTGGAAACCTCCCCACCACCTCCACCCCTGGTTGATAACTACCAGTGTGGGTGACAAAGACAATGTATGGTTAGATTAGAGGACCTTAGTTCACATGCCATCTCCATACTTAGTAGCACTGTATCTTGGGCAGTTCACGTAACTTCTTTGCCTGACTTTAACTCTTCTGAGGTTGTTTCCACTTCTGCAAACTTCTGCAAAATTCCTTGTAGAGATTTTGTGAGAATTAAATGAGAAAATATGTGTAAAAGCCTTTTGATAAAAGCAAGAGCTCTATACCCATTAGGTAATAGTAAAATTGGTATGATCATCTAGTATAGGGGAGCAACACATGCACGTCAGTATGTTCTAAGTGCTTTGTGAATGATCCAGATTAAGACCTGTAAGAGGCGGGGGCGGGGTAGCAGTAATTGCTTGCTATTCTTTCCTCAAGGTGTGTATGAGCAACTTCCCACTGTTTCTCTTGTTACAATGTACTTCCTATTCTTAAACCACTCTTGTCATTCATTATAATTTTGAATTTAACATCTACAGTTTTCCTTCAGTTGGCTAACCTAGTTTTTCTGTTTCAGAGAGAGAACATTTGGGGACCTTTCTTAATAATTTCACCTGCTTCCACACTTAATAATTGGCATCAGGAGTTTACTAGATTTGTTCCTAAATTCAAGGTAAAAATCCAACAAAAAGTTCTGTTGCTCTTTATAATAAACTTTGACTCTTTTGCTGCCTTCCTTATTTAATTGCTCATAATAATTTTTAATTTTAGCTCACATACATTTTCTATAAAAGTTACAATTGGAGCAATAAGAGAGCATAATATATCTTTATGTGTCATAAGTAAGAAACCCAAAGTCCAATTCATGTGGTTTGCTACACTGGCCACATAAATTGACACCCTTGGTCAAACGGCCATAATAGAAAATATCTGCCTTGCTGGTTTAACATAAATTTTTGGCAAATCATCATAAAGGCACATATCCTGTCATATGTAATATTGTTGTCGTTCTCCTCACCCCCAGTACATTAATAAATTATCCATTTTCTTGATCCTCCAAAGCTAGATCTTTAGCCTTAGTCTAGATTAGGACTAAAGTAGATATGGTAATATCTAAGGTAGATCATGTGAAATTTGATTTTAACTAATTCAGAGGAAAAGAATTGAGATTGAGGTAAGACGTGAACAGTAGGGAAGCACATTGCATGCACCAAGGTGAGTAAGACATGGTCAAGACTTAAATAGGTGTAATCATGGAATGTTGTCAGAATATAAGAGAATGGGTAGGATTTATTATATTATTTGCAAGTATAGTAGGGGAAATGAGTTAATAATGTGTGTTCTGTCCCTAAGAGTTTAATGATAATGAAGTTGCATGGTGAGGAGGATTTTATGGAGATTATGTATCAAGAGATACTGACATGTCTCTGACTTTGGGTCTAATAATCATGGGTCCCATGCAGTTTGAAAGGTACATAGGATAGGGTGGAGATGGGAAGCAGGTATTTTTCTTTCATATGCTTTGTAAGGAATTGACATATCTGGGATATTCTACTTTGGGAAACTTTTATGGCTATGGCCCCACCTTTGTGGCTAAATTGTAAATCTAGAAACTTTACAAAACACGTTAGGTATATAGCTTTTGACTTGGGTGACTCATTTTTAACTGTCTAAGAAGATGAGATCAACTAAAGCAGTTTTTTGAATATTTTTTATAGAGTTGTTTAACATATGGGGATGGAGCTCTCCCCATCATTTTTTCTGCTTTTGTTGGTGGCGGTGGTAGTGTTCAGTACATGCTGAACAATCAGGAAGTTAGAAACTAAGTCTTAAAATTTTTATCAAACCACTTAAGTTTTCAGTATTTCCTTCATTGACCTATGGATGGCAATGTAGTACTATTATAATCATTGTTACTGCTCCTTTGACTTTATACCTGTACCTGAAACTGAGTTTTCATTTGCATGTTGAGCTTCCTTTTGACACTGTAGTTTACAGGTCAGTAAAATATGGCCTTTGGGCCAATTCCAGTTGCCACTTGTTTGTCCTAGTTTTTAAAAATCATGATAAAATACACATATGTACCAATTTAAAGTGTACAATGAAGTAGCATTAAGTACATTTACAATGGAGTGCACTGATCTCTGATAATCTGGTTGCAAAAACTTCACCCCAAATAGAAACCCCCCAGTTAAGCAGTTACTCTTTAATTCTCCTTTCCCTCTAGACCCTGACTACCACAAATCTTTTTTCTGTCTCCATGGATTTACTTATTCTGGATATTTATAACTGGAATCATAAAATATAAGGACTTTATGTCTGGCTGCTTCTTTTCACTTTGCATAATGTTTTCAAAGTACCTAAGTGTTACAGGATATATCAGTACTTCATTCCTTTTCATGACTAAATAATTTTTTATTATCTGGATATACTGTATTTTGTTTACACATGTATTGCTGGATAATTGGGTTGTTTTTACCTTTTGGCTATTAATAGCACTGCTATGAACATTCTTATACAGGTTTTTGTTTGAACACCTTTTTGTTTTTCAATTCTTTGGGATATATTTAGGAGTAGAATTGCTAAGTCATTCTATATTTAAGTTATGGAGGACTCTGCCACCTGTTTGTTGTTTTGTTTTGTTTTGTTTTTACAGCTTGCATGCTAATAATTTAAAAAATACTTCATAATGAATGATGTATGACATTTAAATCATATATATTGGAAGACAGTTATGCTGGTTTGTTTTTGTATTATTTATGGCTGAATTCTCACTACAACAGCAGAGTTGAGTATTTGTGACAGAGATGGTATGGCCTGAAAAGTAGAAATATTTATCTGGCTGTTTACAGAAAAGTTTTGATGGCCTTCCCTCTGTTGAGTCATTGTTTCTGTTGCTGTTACTCCTTTAGATTGTCAGAAATGTGTTCACTTCCCTACAGAACATAGGTGTAGACTCTGCTCAGGTTTATAGTTAGATTGCATTTAGCCCTGGCTGGTGTGGCTCAGTGGATTGAGTGCTGATCTACAAACTGAAAGGAAAGTTTTTTTTAGATTACATCGATAATGATAACATCTGAAAGCTTATTTTATTTGGCAAGTATCTGAGTAACACTTGTTTGATGGTTCTAGTATGATCAGTGCTTCTAACTTCCTCCCTTTTCCCATGAAATATGATTTAAATTTTTTAGTTAACGTACCATTTTTCATCCCTGAAATTGGCTCTTGTGTGTTTTCTATTTCATTTATTTATGTTCTTTTATTATTCTTGCCTACTTGTTTTGGTAAACTTTCAATTTTTTTTAACATTTTGAGATGGCACTTAGACGGTTGGTTTTCAGCTTTTTCTAATGTAAGGGTATTATGTGCTCTCTAAGCATGACTGTAGTCATCCAAAGGTTTGGTGGGTCACATTTTCATCATCTTTCAATTCAAAATAATTTCTAGCTCCTACTGCAAGTTCATATAGATTAGTGGGTTATTTAAAAGTGTGGTTCTTAATTTCCAAACCAAGGATGGTTTTCTAGGTACCTTTTTGTGATTAATTTATAGTGTAAGTCCACTATGATAAGGAAACATGCTTTTTATGATTTTATTCTTTTGAAATTTGTTAAACATTGCTTTTATGGCCCAGTTTGTATAAATGTCCTATGTGTAATTAAAAATAACATGTATTCTACTGTTGTTGAATGTGATGTTATGTATATATTGATTAGGTCAGTTCTGTTAACTTGTCCAGCACTTCTGTATCTACTGATTTTTTTTTTGTCTGCCTGTCCTATTACTGACTGAAAGAGGTATATTAAAATTTTCCACAACTATGGATATATTCATTTTTGCTTTATATATTTTGAGGCTTGTGATATATATATACATTTACAATTAGTTCATATTCCTGGTGAATTGAACCTTTTATTATTATGAAGCTTCCCTCTTTAAGACTTTTTACCCCCTGGCAGGTATAGCTCAGTGGATTGAGTGCAGGCCTACGAACCAAAGCATCGCCAGTTTGATTCCCAGTCAGGGTACATGCCTGGGTTGCAGGCCATATCCCCAGTATGGGGTGTGCTAGAGGCAACTATACATTGATGTTTCGCTCCCTCTCTTTCTCCCTCTCTTCCCCATCTCTCTAAAAATAAATAAATAAAATCTTTAAAAAAAATAAAAAAATTTTTACCTTCACAGTGGCTGGTGTGGCTCAGTGGATTGAGTGCTGGCCTGCAAAGCATTATTGGTTCAATTCCCAGTCAGAGCACATACTTGGGTTGCAGGCCAGGTCACCAGAAGGGGCTGTGTGAGAGGCAGCCACACATCGATTCCGTCTCTCTCTTTCTCCTCCTCATTCCCTCTCTCTAAAAATAAATAAAATGTTTTTAAAAAAGACTTTTTACCTTAAAACTTATATTCTCTGATATTAAATAGATTAACTTTCTTTGGTTAGTTTCTACATGGTATCCTTTTCTTTTACTTTTAACCATTCTCCAGCTTTGCCTTTTTGGAATATTTGTGCTTACTTTTCATGTAATTACTGATATATTTAATTTAAATCGCCTGCCTTGCTCCTTGCTCTCTAGTTGTTTCACATGTTCAATTTTCCTTTTTCTCTTCTTTTTTGGGTCCTTTTGCACTGATTAGATTTTATTAATTTTTTTTCTTCCCCTCTTTGCTTGCTAATTATATATTCATTTTATTCTTCAGTAAATACCCAAGAGAATGTATCACTGACTTTTTAAAAAGTGACATTTTTATACTTTAAACCCCATAAGACATTTTATTACCTATACATTTTAAATTTATTTAGATTTATTCATATTACATGTTCATTATTTTCACCGATCTTCATTACTTTCTGCACATTTGTGCTTCCATCTGGTTGAGATTTCTGAAAACAAGAAAAAACATCACGTTACAAATCCAAGAAGCACTTTGAGCCCTATATGAATAAGAAGAAAGCAAGCTGCCCCTAGAAGCATCACAAAAAGAGTGCTGAATTTTGCATTCTTTTGTTTTTCTACCTTTAGTCTGGATATTTTCTCCTGACTTATCTAGTTCACTAATTTTCTCTTTAGCTTCATCTTATCTGTTACTGAATTCTTTTAAAAGTCTTTTTCTGACATGTTTATACCTGAATTTCTTGTGGCTTTGTTTCTTTTTTCTGTTTCTCATGTTGGTTTTCAGTTAAGTGATCTGGTCTTTCCTTAAGTTGGGTGTTTTGGTTTTTTTTTTAATTGTATGCAAGACATTGTATGGGGAAAATTCTAGAGATATTTGTGGGTTGTAGATAATGTTTTCTTCTTCCAGAGAGAATTTCTGTGTTTTAGGTTTCATTTTGGCTTCTTGCCACTAGTAATTTTTTTTTTCTGGGGCTCTAATAATCTAAAGTCCCCTTAATCTGGTCAGGAACTGAGATGATTTGAAACTGAAATTCAGTACACTTAGTAAATGTATTTTTCTGTCTGCATATCTGAGGGTTTCCAATCAAAGTATTCAAACAATCATGAATCAAAAAAATACTTTGGAGGAAAAGTTACATTGTTGCTGATACATACTATGTAGTTAGACCTACAATCATGTCTGTACTGAACATGTATAGACTGTCTTCTTTTCGTTATTCTCTTAATACTATAGTAAACAACTATTTATTTAGCATTTACACTAGGTATTATAAATAACCTAGAGATTATTCAGGTATACAGGAAGATATGTGTAGGTTATATCTAAGTACTGTGCCATTTTACATGAGGGACTCTAACTGAACATCCATAGATTTTGGTATCTTCAAGGAGTCCTGGAACCAATTTCCTACAAATAACTGAGGGGTGACTGTGTCTATTAAGGCAAGTCTGTATAGTTTACCTTTATATTACTAGTACGTATCTGTCCTTTGATTCTGACTTAAGGTCAGGGAGGTTGGTGTTTATTAGAATCTGTCCTCCTTGAACTACAGTGTTTGTTCTGTGGGCCCTGAATCTTTTTAAAGCAAACAAACAAAAAACTCTGCTCTCAACTAGAATTCATAGTCTCTCAACTAGAATTTTTGGGAAGGGGGAACATGTACCAGGTGCCAGGATTTCCTCTCTGGGCTTCTTTTCTGGATCTTGGCTCTTTAATTCTCCACTGCCTCAGAAGCTTCTCTCTCTGATACCTTCAAACGGATGTTTTGTAGATGAGTTTTTAATTTGGTCAGCAGGAGGAGTGCTAGTTGAGCACCTAATCTGGCAATGACCTCAGAGGAATTCCAATATTTATTTTGTTTTAGGTTCTTTTAAAATGATTCTCATTAATATATTTGTGATGATACTTTTAAGATTATCAGTATGAAATAATATCTATATTGGTCCTTTTTCCAGGTGCTACCATATTGGGGAAATCCTCATGATAGAAAAGTCATAAGGAGGTTCTGGAGTCAGGTAACTTTCAGCTTCCTGTATACATAGACACATGTGCGCGCACACACATATGCAGTCATCGTTTCTTCAGTTGACTTGAGTGATTTCTCCTGTATAAAATCTTATGTATCTCTGGGCATTAGGCAAGTGCACTCCCCCCCACCCCCGCAATGTTACAGCGTTCTTCCTATTACAGACAAACATCTGGATTTGAAGTCCAGGGTTAAATAAAAACTTTTCTCTTTATTAAGCTGAATACTAGTTTTTAACATGATTTGTGATTAAGGTGGCTACTTTAAAAACAGTCATGTTGTAGTTCACTATACATCTCTCACATGGGAGAAGCACACCTTTAGGGCTATCATCATAAACTTCTTGGCCTTATAAAATACAGGCTATTCCTCCTTATCGCATTTTGAATTGTTAGGTATCTCTTTTCACTGTTGCCCTCTTATATTTACAGAAGACACTTTACACTCAGGATGCCCCCTTCCACGTGGTTATCACCAGTTACCAGCTGGTGGTGCAAGATGTAAAGTATTTCCAGCGGGTCAAGTGGCAGTACATGGTATTGGACGAGGCTCAGGCGCTCAAGAGTAGTTCCAGGTAACCTGAGTAGTAGAAACCAAACCCCATGGACTGAGGTATATAATATATAGCTGACACTTGAAGAACGTGGTAGTTAAGGCTGCTAACTACCCCCACCCCCCGCACCAGCTCCCTGAAGTTGGAAGTCCACATATAACTTTCCCCTGTCCAAACACTTAAATACTAATAGCCTTCCATTGACTGGAAGTCTTTCTTTTAACATAAACAGTCAATTAACACATATTTTGTATGCTATATATGTATTATATACGATATCCTTAAAGTAAGCTAGAGAAAAGGAAATGTTATTAAGAAAATCATAAGGAAGAGAAAATACATTTAGTGTATTTATTGAAAAAAACCCACATGTTACTGGACCCTAACAGTTCAAGCTCATGTTGTTCAAGGGTCAGCTGTATCTGTGTGATGTCATACATGTGAAAATAAAGATCAGAGAGGTTTCAGAATATGGCATGTATTTGACTTTGGTCAGATACATGGTCTTTCCATAAGGCATGTATCCAACCAGAAGTCAGAAATTCCCTTTTGCATTTTTCATGGAACATAAATATTAGTATTTAGAATATAAGGATTTTTCTCAGCTTCTGTCTGCTTAGTCAATAATAATAATTATGGCATTCTAACAGATCTTTGTTCTTCAGGGAAAATTTCTGTGGAGGAAGGGGCACCTGCCCTATCCTTGAGAGATAATTTTAGGATAGGAGGTCTTAATAGGAAGTAGAATGTTACATTATGTGGATTGTAGGTTCTATCTGCTTTATGCAAGTTGACCTAGTCCCTGGATGGTTATTAGAATTCCCCAAGAATCCTTTTATTGGAAATTATATGTTTAAAATACTCTTAATACCTTTCAGGTCCCAAAATTAATAGTAAATGAGTGCTTGGATATAAAGTGTTACTTAGTAGTATTAAACCTTGGGTTTGAAGCATTTTTACTAACTGTTGGTGAGTGCGTAGGACTTCTTAAAGGTCCATGTTATCTGGCAGAAGAGCATTTTCCATGGAGCTTTCCATCATCTGACGGGCGTTACTTCGTATTGCACTCTTTCAAAGTAGGATGTGCCCATAACCGTAGACTTTCTGTGCATTTTCTCTTCACATGCTTCCCCTTTCTTCATTGCTCCCTCCAAACTGACTGGAAATACACAAATTATTAATTTTAAAGCTTCCTATTACAGATAAGATATCATGAAATGGTTTGTGTTGACACGAAGAGGACTTTATCAAAGCCAGAAAGATCCTACTCTGCCTATTTGTGGGCTTTTTTCCCTAAACCCTAATGCCATATTTTCAATATAGAGGACTCAGGTTCTCTTAAATTTCCTGCCCTCAGCTTTGTTGAATAATATTTTCCAGTTGTGTACATGGTGGATACTTGTTTCTGAGTGTTCGTTATTTTTTTTTTTTTTTTGAAAGCATTTTTAGAACTATGGGGACTTGGTAGTATGGAGAAAGATTTACTGCTAACTTGGAATTTGTAATTCATCTTATTGGACAGTGTTCGTTGGAAGATTCTCTTGCAGTTCCAGTGTCGGAATCGGCTTTTGCTAACTGGGACCCCCATTCAGAACACCATGGCAGAGGTAAGCTGTAGTAGAGGTTTCACTTTTAGATCTGCATTAAATAGAGTGGTTTCAGCACAGAATGGAATTCTTTACCCATGCCAACCTAGAGTGTTAATGCTCTGTACATATTATTATAACCCCCATGTAAAAGGCAGAATTTGAACATAGCTTGCCCTAACTGGGATTTTTGGCATGGTTTCTATTATTCCTTATTCTCTGGCAAAAAGCAAATAAATTACTTTATTTCATTGTACTTATCTGATAAATCATGACCACATTAGGAATATTACCCATCCAATGCAGAGATGTTTTTATGCTAGAATAAAAAGGCAGCACTCTTTAACACTGAGAAGCTAAAATTTTTTCTATAGTGATCATCTACAACAGGGGTCAGAAAACTTTCTGTAAAGAGCCAGACAGTGAGTGAGTGAGTGAGTGAGTGAGTGAGTGAATGAATGAATTTTAAAAAGGGAGCGAGCCAGATAGTAAATAATTCAGACATTACAGGCCATACAGTCACTATTCACAACTATTTAATCTTGCCTTTGTAATGTGAAAACAGCCATAGATGATACATAAATGAATAAGTTGGCTGTGTTCCAGTAAAACTTTTTTTTGTAAAAATAGATGGCAGCCCTTGCTGGTGTGGCTCAGTGGACTGAGTGCCAGCCTGAAAACCAAAGGGTTGCTGGTTCAATTCCCAGTCTAGAGCACATGCGTGGGTTGCAGGCCAGGTCCCCAGTAGGGGGCGCACAAGAGGCAACCACAAATAGATATTTCTCTGAATTCCTCTCTTTCTCCCTCCTTTCCCCTCTGTAAAAATAAATCTTTTTTGTTTTTTTTTTTTAAGATTTTATTTATTTATTTTCAGAGAGAGGAGAAGGGAGGGAGAAAGAGCAATGTATGGTTGCCTCTCACATGGCCCTCATTGGGGACCTGGCCAGCAACCTAGGCATGTGCCCCGACTCGGAATCGAACCGGGACCCTCTGGTTCCCAGCCCGTGCTCAATCCACTGAGTTACACCAGCTGGGCTTGTAAAAATAAATCTTAAAAAAAAAATAGCCCTGGCTGGTGTGGCTCAGTGGATTGGGCGCGGGCTGGGAACCAGAGGGTCCCGGTTCGATTCCCCGTCAGGGCACATGCCTCGGTTGCGGGCCAGGTCCCCATGAGGGCCATGTGAGAGGCAACCATACATTGCTGTTTCTCTCCCTCTCTGTCTTCCTCCCTTCTCCTCTCTCTAAAATAAATAAATAAAATCTTTAAAAAAAAATAGATGGCAGACCATACTTGTCACCAAAGATTATAATTTGCTGAGCCCCTGATCTAGGTTTATTATTAGCAAGTTATGCTACCTCAGATTGTATGCAATTATGGAATGGATTTTTTAATATATATAAGATCTTTAAAACTATCCCACCGCAAAACCCAAACTTGAACTTTCAGACTTTCAGTTTGAAATTAATTGAAAAATAATTACATTTTCCAGTAGCACCTTACAGAATTAGGATTGGTTGATGAGGCATGTGCTGACACAGTTTCAGTCTCTCTCATTAACTCACACTTACACATGCACCAAGACACAGATATACACACATACCTGCAACTTTCCCTCTCTCCAAACCCTCGTCATTTTGTCGTTTTGTTGCCCTACAGTTGTTTCACTTTTCTTTTGTTTCCAGCTCTGGGCTCTGCTGCATTTCATTATGCCAACATTATTTGATTCACATGAGGAATTTAATGAATGGTTTTCCAAGGACATTGAGAGCCATGCCGAAAACAAATCCGCCATTGATGAGAGTGAGTACTTTCATGAACTTTCTTCTGTGTATCAGTATAGGCAACCACATAATTGTATGTTTTTTCTCTATGAAGAATTTTTCTTCTAGTATACTTAGAATGATCGGGATGGGGGCTGTTTTTTCTCTTACAAAATAATTATACACTTTGTTTATGTATAAAAAAGTAAAAGAAAAGACTAATTCAGGTAATGTTGCTGTATTGTTGACTAATCAAGGCAGAACGGGCAGAGTCATAAAGTACCATATTTTGGCTTACAGAGTCCTCATAATTACACATTTTTCACATAGATCCTGAAAAATTCCTATCACATTTATTTTATTTGTGGAATGAGCCCTGGCTAGTGTAGCTCAGTGGATTGAGTGCAGGGCTGCTAACCGAAGGGTTGCCGGTTCAATTTCCAGTCAGGGCACATGCCTGGGTTGTGGGTCAGGTCCTGGGTGGGGGCCACATGAAGAGCAACCACACATTCATGTTTCTCTGTCTCTCTTTAATAAAAGAAGAAAAAAGAAAAGAAATCCTTTGTTACCCCCACATATTCCTCTTTAAAAAAAAGACAGAAAAGTTCTTAGGTAAGTTCTTACACATACAAGTTGTTATTTGCTGACACACTTTGAAAAAATGAGTTTGGGGGAACACTGAGAGTCACAGCTTGCATTAGACCTACATGAGAAACCTAATATGGGTCAAAATGTTCCTTAAACACTCTAAAGGTGAATTCTAATAAAAATAATGTGCTCCTTGTTGGTCTGAGTGAGAGAAAAAATCACTTGCCCGGTTGACTCTAGGAAGATGCTATGGAAAATTCAGATTCCTTGGTTTCCCATTTGGGGGACCAAAACATTGTTGGAGTCTTCTTTCAGAGATTCATTAGGCCAAAGGGTGTTAAAACAGTTTAATGAGAGATGTTTTTTACTTTCGTTTGTGTTAAATCAGTATAATGTATATACTTATGGGGGGCATGCTCCTGGCATTTCAGATCAACTCTCTCGCTTACACATGATTTTGAAGCCATTTATGCTGAGGAGAATCAAGAAAGATGTAGAAAACGAATTGTCTGACAAGGTAAGGGAAGAAAACCTCATGAGTTTATTTAGGTTTAATAGGCACCAGCTTAGTGTTCCAGAGTGAAAAAAGGTTCCTTGATAAATGTTTAGGTAAAGCATAATTAATTTGATTGAGAGACCTTTAAACCTGAGTGATTCAAAGAAGATTTAATTATGAGTCAAATAATCATGGTGAGTAATATTTTTTTGTTTTATACTCTTTATTATGGAGAATTTGAAACATATAAGTAAAAAGCATTGTCTAATGAACCTTTTTATAACCACCATACAGCTTTAACAATAATCTACTCATGGTTATCTCCACCCTTGTAGATTATTCTGTAGCAAATCCCAGATGTCTTTTATTTCATTTATAAAAATTTTCATATGTATCTCTAAAAGACTTGGTCTTTTTTAAAATACATACTGAAAATGACAGTTATTTTATTTTAGTATCACATATCCAGTCAGTTCTCAGATATCCCCAGTTGTCTTTGCATGTCTGTCTGTCTGTCTGTCTGTGTCTCTCTCTCTCAGAATTAGATTTTTGAAATCAGAATTCATGCAAGATCCACACATAGCATTTGGGTGACATGTCTGTTAACTATCTTATAATCTCTTCCTTCTGTTTTCCCTTGTGATTCATTACTGAAGAAACTTGAGTTATTTGTCCTGTAGAATTTTCCACATACTGAATTTTGCTATGAAATCATTGTGCTGCTGTCAAGCATGTTTCTCCGTCACCTGTATTTCTGAAACTGAGAGTTAGATTTAGAAGTTTAATGTGCTTTGGGTTATAATCTTTTTTCTCATACAAAGCCAGTAATTTTGGTTTATAAATCTTTTTTGGATCCTTACCAGACTTTGTAATTTTCTATTATTTCCTATGATTTCTCCCCATATTTTCCTTTTTTCTACCAGTTCCCAGTCCCTTGGAGTTTTTTTCCAAATTCCATACAATCTACCTGTTCCTCACAATTCTCTCTGCCTAGAAAGCAGCTTTCCAGGTCCCCGATAATATCAGGGTCGTTCTTTGCTCACTGGCACAAGGATGCATCGTTTTGAAATTAGTAACTCTCTTTGGAAGATTGTGGTGGGATGTACACCTTCAAAGAGAGAAGTGTGCCTTTGTTTTGTTTATTTCTTTTTTTAATCTTGGTGACTCTTTTGTGAAACTGGGTGATTTTAATTAAAGAGCACTGACATACAGATGTACCTGATAGAACGAAAATGCTTTATTAAAAAAATGGATCCTTGAGGCTTTTTTGTGACAAAGGGCTTAAAAAAACAGTAGCAGGGGGGAGGGGGGAGGGGAGGGAGAGGATGCAAATAACTGTAATTGAACAACAATAAAGTAATTATAAAAAAAAAAAAAAAACAGTAGCAGTGTCATAATTTCTGTTACTTGGTTAATGGTGAATAGGAAGGTGATCAGAAGATGTATATGGTCTTAACCACTATGTATAGTGTAAATTTTTTTTAAACATCAGTAATGTTTCTGATCTGTTAAATAATATTAATATATTTATTTATTGAACTCTTATTGCCTGGCATCCTCTAGTATGTAAACATACAGTCTCCAACTTCTGTTCAGATTTCCAATGGAGAGAAACACATAAATAACTGTAATGCTGTGTCATAGAGACACAGCGATTGTCTGTGTGAACTATAATGGGACTAGAGGTGACATGACGTAGATCTGGAATGATGAGTTGACATTTACTAGGAAAATAGAAAGGGGATGCAAGGCAAAAAGAGCAATGTAAACAAAGATAGAAAAACACTCAGATATTCAGTATGTTTGGCAAACATGAGACCATAGTTGCTAAAGGTATATAGGAGGACGTGGTAATGAGACTGAGACAATTTGGGTGGGTTAGATTATGGGAGGTTTTTTCTACCTATGGGAGAATTTTTAATATTTTACTGTAGGCATTAATGTACATTGAAGGTTTTTCAGCAGTTGAATTGCCTTTCAAGATTTGTATGGAAAGTTTCTTATAATCAGGAGAGACTAGAGGCAGAAAGACACCAAAATAATAGCAGCCTAGATTAATATGATATTCTTCAGTAAGGCAGTGGGAATGGTCAGAAAAGGTAGTTCAAAGTAAATTTCCAGGTTGAGCTGAGGGACTTAGGAAATGATAGCATATGGGGTATGAGAGAGAGAGAAAAATTAGCTGACTAAAGTTTCTCTTTGGGCAACTGAGTAGTAATGCTGTTAATCAATTTAGTAAATTGTGGAAAAGATCGCTTTTTTCTTGATATGTGACAAAAACTGCTGCACATTCTCTGAGTAGTAGGTGGTTGAAAGTATGGGCCTAGGGGAGTTTAGGAATATACAGGGTCCTGCAGAAGTAACGCCTGCTTGAGTGTGGTTGGTAGGATAATAATATGGGTGTAATAATGTATAGTTTTAATTTGAACATTTCACCTCAAGTGTCATAAGATGTGCTTGAGTATGATATTATGTTACAGAATTATGATTATATGCTCATGATTTTGTAATAAAAAGGGGGTGTGATTTGTGCCAGACCCTGTATTTTTGTTGTAAGTCACTGTGATGGGTTATGGGCAATAGTTAGTGCTTTTGGAAATGGAAAAGCTTACCTAGGGACACCATGTATATTGGTGACAAGGAAAAGAGGGTAACTATATCACAGATTTATAAAGATACTGGGTTTCTATAGAGATATATATATTGTTTTTTCGATGACAATCTGGTGTTTGCATGTGTTTTCAACTTTTAAGTTGATACTGAGTTTCTTACAAACTATTTTTTAAAATATAAATGTTCTCACTGATTTTTAGATTGAGATTCTAATGTATTGCCAACTGACCAGTCGACAAAAGCTGCTGTATCAGGCACTAAAGAACAAAATTTCCATTGAGGATTTATTGCAGTCTTCTATGGGCTCCACCCAGCAAGCACAGACCACCACCAGCAGCCTCATGAATCTGGTCATGCAGTTTAGGAAGGTAAGAGCTTGGGTCAGCTGCCCTGGAGTTCTCTTTATTAGCCCACTTTAAGAGAATGGCCTCTAAACTTGATGCCAAGTAAATGTTGTTAGAAAGAGATGAAAATAGGAAAGTATTTACTTACAAAGGTAAACATTCATAGTTTATGATTTCCCCGTCACTTTATAATGTCTGCACATAACAATGTTGTCTTCTTTTCCTTTCTCTTAGGTGTGTAATCACCCAGAGTTATTTGAACGACAAGAAACTTGGTCTCCATTTCATATTTCCCTAAAGCCATACCAGATTTCAAAGTTTATCTACCATCATGGACAGATCAGGGTCTTCAACCATTCACGAGACAGGTGAGCACATATAGTATCTGTTTACTCTGAGTGTTTTTGTAATTTGGGGGATTGTGGAGATAAATTTAGTGGAGAGTGAATTCCTCAACAAAACATCCTTAAACAAAGGGTGGACAACTATTTGTTGAGGAATCTTGTGGTAGGAGAGTCTGTGCCCTGTCAGGGGTTTCCCTGGATGACCTTCAAGGCCATGGCCACTTCTACTTGATTTTCCAAATGAGGAAGGTGCACCTGTGTGCACATATGTACCTGTACCAAAAGAGATCAGCAAGTGTCTCTGCCCCATTATTGAAATTGCTTTGTGGTGGCTTATTTTACATATGGAATAACACTTGTGGGAGAATTGATCAGATTTCGAAATAATCAAATTTACCTTCTCGGAATCAGCAAGGGCAGAGTGAGGTAAAGGTGAAGTGGTTACTAATGGTAATGTGCTAGAGACCACTTTCATTCAGAAAATAGGTGTGTAAGTCAGTTCTGCATCTGTGAGTGAGGGTGGTACTGGCTTCTGGAATTTTTAACAAGCTCCCAAAGGGTTCTTAGGCACACCCATATTTGAAAACCATGGATTTAGAAAGCTGCTTCTGAAGAGAAACAGTATAAACAATACTGTCTAAATAACTATTGATAATATTTAGCCTAATGAAACCGAAATTGAGAAATTTCATAGGTTTAATTTTCAGAATCCTATGTCTGATAGTTTCAGGCTAATACTTAACTAGATGGGCAGAAGGAAGCAGATGGGGTGTAGTGCTTTTTATTTATAGTATGATGACTTAGGGTGCTAGAATTATGAGTTTCTGAAATAAAATTAGACTGCTTTAAACTAGTATTATCTTAACACTTCTTAAGTACTGTTACTTTCTGACTTTTTACGGCATGATTTTTGCCTGGTAATAACAAGCTTCTTTAAAGTATAAAGAATTTCAAACCTAAAAGATTATATTTAGTTTGGAACCTCCAGTCTAGTTAACTTCCCAGAATTTATATTTGAATTTATTTTATTACTTACCTTACAGGTGGTTAAGGGTTCTTCTTTCTCCATTTGCTCCGGACTATATCCAACAGTCTCTCTTTCACAGAAAAGGTAAGTGTTTTTATCTTTGGGAAGGAAAGCATGACAAGGATTTACCAGGATGCTTCTCTTTGTTTGCTAAGTGACTAATTTGGAATTACTAGTAGTTTGCCTGCATGCTAGGTTCTTATTTATAAAGTCTGGGTAAGGTTTAAGTAGCTGTGACTGGTATGGCTCAGTGGGTTGGATATCATCCTGCAAAGCAAAAGGTCACTGGTTCAATTCCCAGTCAGGGCACATGCCTGGGTTATGGACCATGCCATAAGTAAATTAGTGATCTTCATCTATAGATGCTATGATTTGTGACTGTAATAGGAAGCAACAAAAATGTATTACATTGACCTTCCATCTTTATTTTATACCTGATTCTTAAGACTTTCTTATACTCTTAAAACTTGACAGAGACAGTGCAGGATTCTTATTAATGTGGCTTAGTTTCTGCCCCCTTAGTCTAAGGAAAAGAAGCTGCTCAGCTGAGAACGTTGTCCAAAGTATAAAGGCAAAGTTCAGAGTCTTTCACCTGTGTCTTTTTCTACCCCACCCCCTTCCCAGTGTGATAAAAAGAGGAAGGAAGTTAACCAAGGATATAAAAACCCCAAATGTAACTGATGAGCCAACTTCACTCTGGCTTATATATGCCATATCTCATAGGTCTGCCCCTTCTACTTGTGATTGTAGTACAAAAATATGGCTCTCTGACTTCATCAAAATAACTGTAGTTTGGAACCTTTAAAAATGTTTTGGTTATTAAGCCAAAATCCACAGTTCAGCAAGTGGCTTTAGTTGAGTATTATCTCTTGGCTTGTTACTGCCTTTGACTTTGCCCTTTGTATTCTAGGTGTTAATGAAGAAAGCTGTTTTTCTTTCCTTCGCTTTATTGACGTATCTCCAGCAGAAATGGCAAACCTCATGCTTCAGGGACTTTTGGCCAGGTGAGAAGTTTGCTTCTTTTTAATGAGAGAGCCATTAGAAATAAACAAAGTCAAAGGTTGAATACTGTGAAGGTTAAATATTTAATGTTATATCATCTTAGGGAGCCTCTCATCCTTTTTCTGTTAAAAATAAACATTTTTATTAGGGAATCATAATTTTCTCTTGATCATTTAATAATTGCATGATACCTCATGATGTGCCATAAATAAAAATTATTCAGGCTCTTCTCCCAAATGCTACCAGGTCCTCAAGTCTTCTTAATTTCTAGTTAGTCTACTATATTGTATTTGTTTCTGTAGGGCAAATGATAGCTGATGATTACTTTAGTTAGAAGTGATTGCAGCATAGTCTGCCTTAAGTGTTCTGGGAAACTTAGTTCTATGTTCTTGTCTTTGGAATAATAGCTTTCACTTATTTTATTATCTTGTACTTACGTAATAAATAGTAGCCTCAGTAGGAAAGACTCTCTCCCTAATATGAGGATGTTTTTATGATAGAGTTTTTGTGATAGAATTAAATATTTTTTAGTACTGAGATGAGCTTTATGGAGGATTTTAGTTTTCATAGTAGCAAACCAAGTCATGCCAAAGGTAGAATTTATAGAATAAAAGTATGAAATGGCTTTATCCCAAAGTGGGAAAGAACTGTTTGCCCAAGATTTACAAAAGAGACATGTTAACGAGAGACAGAGTTCCTCACTGATGTAAACTACCGCAAACCTCCATGGAGCACTGAATAAGCGTGTGTGCTGTGATTTGTTTCAGATGGTTAGCTCTTTTCCTGTCTCTGAAAGCCTCCTACAGGCTCCATCAGCTGCGTTCCTGGGGAGAGCCAGAAGGAGAGAGCCAGCAGAGATATCTGAGAAACAAGGATTTCCTTCTGGGGGTGAATTTTCCACTCTCCTTTCCCAACCTTTGCAGCTGCCCTTTGTTAAAGGTAAGCATTTCTTTCAGCATCAGCTATCAGAGTAGTACTCCATTCCCTTTTCTTCCAATCAGTAAAAGTAGTAACAGAGTAAATGATCACCTGACAGAGCTAAAAAGTTCCCAGAGGAGTAGGAGCAGTGTATTGATTTATTATTTATTATATACATCTCAGTAGACATTTTTTGTGTGTGCATGTGTGTGGGTATATATGTATGTGCATGTGTGTATATATATAGGGTGTATATATTAAATGTATATTTTTGTGCATAACTTGACTGTAACACACATCTTAAATGTACAACTCTGAATTTACACATACATAAAACACTTGTGTAACTACCTCCATTAAGGTATAGAACATTTTCAGCAGCCAGAAGTCTTCCTTATGCTGCTTCCCATTTCATACCTCTAATTCAGACAAACCAACAAATAAAGGTAATCACTCTTCTGCTTCTGTTATCACAAATCACTTTTGAACTTTATGTAAATAGAATTATCCAGTATGTACTCTTTTGCACTTGGTTTCTTTCCCTCAATATATCTATGTGCTTCATGTTGCGTTATAGCATCCTTTTTTAATGCTGTGAAGTGTTCCACTGTCTGAATATACCACAGTTTAGTTTATTCACCTGTTCTACTGTTGGTGGATATTTAGGTTGCTTCCAGTTTATGGCTGTTATGAATAAAAGTGTTATGCACATTCTTGTACATGTCTTTCGATGAACATTAGCACTAATTACTTTGGGATTTATATCCCAAAGGAGTGGGATTGCTGTATAATCAGGTTTATGTATGTTTAGATTTAGTAGCCACTGCCAAACATTTTTCAGAATGGTTTTACAGTTTACACTTCCATCAGCAGTGTGAGAAATTTGCTATTGTGTTCATCATCCTTGCCTGTACCTGGTATTCCCAGTCCATGTTTTTGAATTTGTAGTGGTATCTCATGATTTTAAATTGCATTGTCATGAAAAGAAATGATGTTGCATACTTTTTCATGTAATTGTTGGCCATTGGCCATTGTAAAGTAGGTGAAGGGGAATGTGACAGGAAATAAGGTGACTGATGTAGGTCCAGATCCTATGGGGCTTCATAAGTTATTGCTAAGGATTTGGATTTTATTCTGAATGAAATGGGTAGCACTGGAGAATTAAAAGATATTTGCATGTTTATATTATAGGGGTTTTTTTAATTAGTTTATTGTTCTTCAATTACAGTTGTCTGCATTTTTACCCCACCCTTCCTCCCCACCCTACCCAACCCCACCTTACCCTCCTCCTTGGTTTTGTCCCTGTGTCCTCCACAGTAGTTCCTGAAAACCCTTCTGTCCACAATCCCCTCTCCCCTCCCCTCTGGCCACTGCTAGACTGTTCTCAATTTCAATGTCTCTGGTTATATTTTGCTTGCTTTTTTTGTTGTTGCTTATGTTCCAGTTAAAAGTGAGATCATATGGTATTATGCTAAGTGAAATAAGCCAGGCAGTGAGGGACATATGTTATAGTGCTTCAGCTACATTAGAAGGTAGGACATGTGTCCTCTGGAACATTTAATGGGTCATTAGTCTCAACTGCTATCAAATGCAGGATGTTCTTTGTCTGGATCTGATGTGTGTGCCCTGTACACTGGAGAAACCCATATGATTTCCTTCTCTTGTGTGTTCTCAGTTGGTTTCTCAAGCATTGCTCTATGTACTTTTTTTGGACTCTGGAGATAAGGTCCATAATGCAAAAAGAAACTAGAATTGGGTTCCAGCCTGTTTGGAATAATGTTAGTGGTGGCAGAATGACTTCCTACTAGTGAAACTTTGACATATCTGGTGAAAAGTTACTTAACCTCCTATAGACTAGTTCCCTGACATTCACTGGTATGTATTACAGTACAGTTACAAAATTTTATTCGTTTTAGTTTGGGTACAGAAAGCACCATCCTCCCAAGGGTTTATTAAACCCTTTTGTGTAGATACCTGCATCTTATTTAACACTCGAAGATATTTGTATTCTTAAGTTTTATGAAAATATCGTAGTGTGTGTAGTTCAGTGATGTCCTATGTTATTTGCTCCACATAGTGAGGTCCTGTGTGGGCAAATACGCTTCATGGGAAATTGGTAGTGAAATCTGAAGGTTTACCTAATTAAAGTTACATTCACTTTCATTTTCCTCTTAAATTTTATTTTCTGTTGTGGATAGACATTTGCTCTTGTAGTGGCTTAGAATATACACTGAGTTACTAAGCCAGTGGGTCATAGGTAGCTGAAAGCTAATTATGTAAGTGTTCTGCTCTTCTGCTTTTGGTCTCCAATATACATATATTGAAAAACCAACCAGTGTATTTTGCAGTTTGTTAATGTATCTGTTTTAGGAAATCTCTGCTTTCAAATACGGAGAATGATCTTTACATGGTATCTTCTAGCCTTAAAGCTTAGCGTGGGTTCTGAATAAAGGATTATGTTGTTTGAAGCTCTCTGTGTAACAATTAGTAAAAATATAATAAAGCCCATTATATCTGTGGGTATTGAAATGTGGTCATGACTCAAGTCAAGAATATTTTATATCAACTCTTGATCTTGATAAGTATGTAGATGTACCAAATATTACACATACATAAATTTTTTAAGTAAAATGTTTATAAAACAATACGCACATATACAGTGCACCCTGGTGGTTTTTTATTCTTTTTTAAAATATTTTATTTATTCTTAGAAAACAGGAAACATTTATTTATTTTTAGAGAGAGAGGGAGAGAAATATCAGTGTGAGAGAGAAACATCACTCAGTTGCCTCTCCAACTGGGGCCCTGGCCTGCAACCCAGGCATGTGCCCTGACTAGGAATTGAACCAATGGCCTTTTGGTTTGCAGGCCAGTGCCCAACCCACTGAGCTACACCAGCCAGGAAGTTTTTATTCTTTTTTAAAATGTTAGTGGGAACCTACTAAAAATGATTTCATTACCACCCCTATCATGGTTTGAAGAGTACAGCACTTGATGACTATACAATATTAGAATAGTTAGAGGACTAAAGAGTCATCACGTCAAAGATTCTGGATCATTCTTGTAATAGTAGTAAAGAAAAGAAACTGATATTTTGATATTTTTGACCTTATGGAAGAGTCTCACTTTCTGAATATGAAAGATAAGACCAGAATTTGCGCAGAGAACATTATTATACGTATTTCATTCCAGAGTTACCCTGACATACAGCTAGACATCAGAGTCCATCTTTGTCTTAGTATATTCTGGCATATATCTGTTATATTTCCAGTATTCAAAGATAATATAAATAAAAATAAGTGATTTTGAAATAACCAGTTGACTCAGACTTGAACACAGTAGTTTATTATGGGAACTATTCCCCAAGAATGACCTTGTTGGAATATGCCTATCACCATTATTTTGCTTTTTCTCCCACTGGCTTCTTTGAGCTGAATTTTTCTTATTCAAAAAACATTCATCTAGATAAAATTGGTTTCGTTTGTTTTGCAAAGAAGAGTAGAGAAGGAAATTTCGGACACCTGATTCTTTAGAACAGATTTCTAAAATTCATTAGTTAAGAGTATAAAAGTTGTCCTGCCTGGTGTGCTCAGTGGATTGAACGCAGGCCTACGAACCAAAAGGTCGCTGGTTCAATTCCCAGTCAGGGCACATGCCTGGGTTGTGGGCCAGGTCCCCAGTTGGGGGTGCAGGAGAGGCAACCACACATTGATGTTTCTCTCCCTCTTTCCTTTACCTCTCTCTAAATATAAACAAATAAAGTCTTTTTTAAAAAAGAGTATAAAAGTTAAAATTTAAGATGCATGATATTTTAACGTGCATACACACATCAAAACCACACATTAAATATCACAGTCTACTCTGACCCTGCGAGATTTTAGTTTTTTTAAAAAACATTGAAAAATTAGTCTTTAAAAATAATTCATCAAATATTGACAGCAGTGCTAAGACTTAAATGTAGTAATTATCTGTTGTGCTGATGTTTGCATTTGTTGATTAGTTTTTGATTTTTTTTTTAAGTTTTTTTATTTCTTTAGAGAGAGTGGAAGATGAGAAAAAGAGGTAGAGAAACATTGATGTGAGAGAGAACTACCAGTTGCTTTCCTCTCACATGCTCTCCAACCAGGGGCTAGGCCCGCAGGCCAGGCATGCGCCCTGACCAGGAATCAAACCAGTGACCTTTTGCTTTGTAGGACAGTGCCAAACCCAGCTGAGCCACATGGGATAGGGCGTTGTCGATTGATTTTAAACACAAGGTCTTGGATTCTTTTTGTTTACTGCTTTGTGTAAGATAAATTCATCATGTGTGCTTTGTGCCTTTCATTCCTGATGTGACTTGGTTGCTGTCATTGAGGTCTACAAAAATACTTCTGGCATTGTTAGTACAAATTACAAATCCTGTGAAAGCCCCCTTTGCTTAAATAGGGGTCCTACTACTGTGACATCAGATAATTTTTTATTTTCACAGAAAACAGGTTTACAATTATGCTTACTATTTTCAGCAAATAGACTGAAAATATAACTTGAAAGGTATTTACTGTAATTCATATGCTAAATTAGAAACTCAGAAAGACAAGAAAAGTGTTGAAAGATTAGAAAAGGACCCATGTATTGTATAAAAGTGGAATCCATCTTTAAAGCTTGAGAGGGTAGTGGGTAGGAAAGTTAGAAGTGATAACCAGTACACTAAGTTACTGAAGAGGTTTAAGAGTATTATTTTCCTAACAAAATTAGTAGCCATTTGGACTCATGATTCTAATAAGCAACTAACTCGATTCTGAAAAGGTGACCATTTGCTTTGTGTTAGTAAGTAACAGGTCAACTAGGTTAGAGGGACAGAGAGAAGTAATAGGTACAATATATTAAAATTTTTAAGCCTTTTCTCTTGTTGCATGGGCTTTCCTTCTAGAGATATTACCATGCATGTGGGAAAGTACACAAATCGTAAGTGTATGTATAGCTTAATGACTTCACAAAGCACTACCAGAACTCTACTCCAGAAGCCCCTTCGTGGCCATTTCCATTCACTGTCCTCTCTAGTGCCTTCTGCACAAGAGTTACTATAGGCAAATATTTGGGTTGTTTCTAATTTTTGTTATTACAAAGAGTGCTGCTAACTTATTGTACACACCTTCGGTGAAATTTTATATGCTTTTTTGTGGGGCATATATCTAGTAGTCTAATTGCTGGATCATAGCGTCTGCATATGGTAATATTTAATAGATAGTGCCAGACAGCTTTCTAAAGCAATTGCACCAATTTTTGCTCTCATTAGCAGTGTATGAGTTGTTATACATCCTTGCCAGAATGTGGTATTGTTGGTTCATTTTGAGGCTCTCGATTATATTTCGCTTATGAGTGATGATATTCAGTAACTTTTCTATTGGCTGTTTTGATAATCTCCTTTATGATATGCTTAAGACCCTTGCTTATTTTTCTGTAGGCTGTCTGTATTTTTCTTAGTGATTTATAGTTTTTTATGTACTGCTAATATCTTCTACTCTTATAGCTTACTTTTTTGCTCTCAGTGGTGTCTTTTGTTGAAGTTAGCATTTTTGTGTCCTGTTGAAGAAATCTTTACCTATACCAAGGTCATGAAGATAATCCTTTATGTTTTTCTTCAAAAGATTTTTTTAAAGATTTTATTTATTTATTTTTGGAGGAAAGGGAAGGGAGGGAGGAAGAGGGAGAGAAGCATCAATGTGTGAGAGAAACATCGATCTGTAGTCTCTACCATGCCCCCAACTGGGAACCATGTCGGCACCCCAGGCATGTGCCCTGACCGAGAATAAAACCCACAACCTTTCAGTTCACGAGCCTGCACTCAATCCACAGAGCCATATTAGCCAGGGCCGTGTTGGGCATTTTTGAATAGGTGTATTGCATCAAATGGAGAGTACTTTGATCAAAAGGTGACCGAAGTTTAAATACATAAGAATAAATATACAATTTTTTAATAAATAAATTCCAGCCTGGCTGGTGTAGCTCAGTGGATTGAGCGCGGGCTGGGAACCACAGGGTCCCGGTTCAATTCCCAGTCAGAGCACATGCCTGGGTTGCGGGCCAGGTCCCCAGTGAGGGCCGTGTATGAGGCAACCATACATTGCTCTTTCTCCCTCCCTTCTCCTCTCTCTGAAATTAAATAAATAAAATCTTTAAAAAATAAATAAATAAATAAATTCCAGTTTTTCTGGGGTCCCCTGTTGTATAAAGAATAAATTTTTAAAGAACCAGTACAGTCTGCTCCATATAGCCATTAAATCGGTACCAATTTGTTGAGTTTTAAATGTGAGAGGAAACTTGTCATCAGCATTTGTGTTTTACATCATTAAATGAAAAAAATAAAAATACTTCTGTATTCTTCAAAAAAATGAAAGTGTGAGGGGACTCTGATTTGGATATGGATGAGCAATGATGGTGGAGGAATCACTTCCAAAACCTACAGTTCAAGAAAGGATCTAGAAGGAATGGTAGATTCTATGTCAATCTCACTTTGGCGTGAGATTAGGATCTCTTTGATGCGAGGAGTGATGTATAGTGACTTATAGTGAGAAACTTTCTTATTAGAAAGTGTTGAGCCCTGATTGGTGTGGCTTAGTTGATTGGGCATCGTTCCCCCAAAGCAAAAGCTCTCAGATTCCATTCTGGGTCAGGGCACATGGGTTGCGTGTTTGGTCCCTGGTCAGGTTGCTTATGAGAGGCAACCAGTCGATTTTTCTCTCCCTCTCTTTCTTCCTCCCTTCCCTCTCTAAAAATAAATAAATAAAATCTTTAAAAATAGAAAATGTAGAGAGTAAGTAATGAAGTATGACAGTTAAGAAGAATAGGAAGGTATTTCAGGAGGGAAAGTTGGGTTTAAGTCAAAGTTGAGTTTATTAAGAAAAAAGAGACTCAAATTGGAAATCTGAAAAGGAAGAAGGCAACAAAAAGGGAAATTAAACATAAAGGAGAGACAATCGATGGGGATGCAGAATTACCCAATTTTCTTTGTAGAAAACTAGCAAATACTGGTAGGAGTTCTATAATTAACAGAAAGATTCTTCTCTACCACAAGAATGTTTATAGTGTCCAGGAAAACTAAAACTGAGCTTAATTAATGTGGGAAAAAGGCACTATTAAGTAGTTGTATTTTTTTCCTTCGTTTTTTTCCCCCAAAGTGAGAATGCAATTTAAGTGTTTGGGCATTATATACAGTCCCTCTTGTCTTTGTGGTCTGGTTATTTTAGGCACGTTGCACTTAAAAGGTTAAATTAATGTTTGCTGAATGACTTAGTGAGTGTTGGTATATTATACAATGTTATCGTTGCCTTTCCGTTTGGAACTTGGCATGTAGTCTCATTTCAGGGAATGTCTTTAAGCCTAAAAGTAAAAGTATAGTGTTACTCAGTATTTAAAATAGAATCTTGTGAAGAATTCTAACTTTTCCTTATTGGTTGGGCAACATGAGTGGGATTGGTAACTTGTTTAATCATTTATTGACTTTTTTTATTATATATCAGTTACTTTTGTCCTGCATTTGAGCTGAGAACTAGAAGCATTTCTTGACACTGAGGAACACCAGCAGGAGTTAATGTATAGAAAGCCCAAGAGTAGTTGCAGAAAGGGTTAATTGTGGATGTTAACCCCTATAGTAGTTATCTATACCTACATAACATATTACCCTAAAATCTAGCAGCTTAAAACAATAAACATTTAATATCTCACAGTTTCTGTTGGTCAGGAACTTGGGAGCAGGTCAGTTATGTGGTTTTGGCTCTTATGAAGTCAAGATATCAGCCAGGGTTCCACAGTTACCTGAAGGATTGAATAGAGCCATACGATCTGCTTCCAAGGTGGCTCATTTTCATGCCCAGCAAGTTGCTGTCGGCTGGAGGTCTCAGTTCCTTGCTGTGAGAACTTTTCCATGAGGCTGCTTGAGTGTCCTCATAGCACGGCAGCTGGCTTCCCTCAAAGTGAGTGATGAGAGAGAGAGCATGCGTGCAAGAAGGGACCGCAGTACCCTATGAGCTAGTTTTGGGAGTTACTAAGTCTAGCTCACTCCCAAGGGGCGGGGAATTAGGCTCTACCTTTTGAGAGAGAGGTGTGAAAATTATGGACATATCTCAGAAGGACCACAGATCTTTACTGCTGGGCTGATGCCTTTATATTAATTACTTCATTATAAAGTTTGTTTTGCTATTCATGGTCCTGAGATTTTGGCTTAGGATTTAGCCAGGTTCTGGCTGTGACACCATGAAAGTTCTTAAACAGGAAAAGATGCTGGTATCTCTCCCAGCTCTCCAGGTCACCCATCTGTTTACAATTTTATTAGCCACAGCAAATGTCAGCTGTATTTATATTAAAAACAGTATAATATCTGGCTTTCATCTTCAGCAGGAATTCATTGTTCATAAGGCCTAACTCCTTGTGAGCAAAACTTTTCCTTGCAAGCCCTGTTCCATTCTGTATCTTGCATTTTCATTTGATTTGCCAGTTTAGTTCTGATTATGTAACTTCTATTATTCATGATAAACATAATGCTGAAGAGATGCTATTTCTCCAGCTCCTTGTTTTGCTTTCTTTTGTGGTACTAGGAAATGGAGTAGCCTTGTTTTAATATGCAAAGTAAACACAATTTATATTTCAAAGCTTTGATGGAAGACTACACGAATCGAATCTAGATTCCATGATCAAGATCAGTCTTAAAAGTAAAGTTTGGGGTTATTCTCAAGCAGATAGACCAGAAGAAAGCGACAGGGGCCACGCTAAAATCAGAAACAAGAGTCAAGAATCTTTTGCTTATACTATTCACATAATACTTTTGAATAAAATTCCTTTGGACCTAAAAATCAGCTTTAAATTAATTTTTCCTCAGCTTTGTCTTAAGGCAGAAAATCCTTCATTCTGTTCCCATTTATGCCTTCATTTGTTTTATAAACAGTCGTAGGTATTGTTTCAGCAGCTTGTGTCCTAAATACAGCTCCCTATCATCAGAACAAGGTAAAGGCTTTGTTCTTACTCCTTTGAGGACAGATATGAATGTTGGCTTAGGTACACTGTCATCTTGTTCTTGGTAAGCTGTCTCAAATCACTTACTACGTTAGATCACATTCAGCAGTCTTAACCCAATCCTAACGTCTCCTTGTTCCTAACCAGCAATGAATATTAAACTTGAATTCTGTGTTACAGAGTTGAAGAAAGTACCACTCTCATAATACTGGCTTTGGGATAATGCATAAATATCAAGGAACTAAGAACAAGGCTAAAGACACAGATCAGATGGCATTTTGGGGTGTTTTGAACAAAGTTTAGGGCCTTCTAAAAATCTCTTACTTGACATGAATGGTTGTGTGATATTATTTTGCTCTTGTTCCTCTTAATTATGCTACATTCCTCTTAATTTCATTGTGCTCCACCCTGCTTAACTGCTGAGAATTTCAAGAAGGAATAGTTCAAAACTTTCATAAATTTATTCTCGCGCACCTCCTTCCCCACTGTGGACTTTGGCTAGGGCTCCTTTCTTGTGTGGTTTTGCAGGAATTAAAGAATATAGGTCTCACACATATGAATCTTTTATTTTTAATCTTGCTTTTTGAAAAATAAGGACAGAAGCAAGAATTTGTAGGAAATATACTATTTAGTCATCTTTTGGGGAAGAAGAACAGTTTTTATAATATAACCAGTTCAGTGTTATGTTAAGAGTGATGATTGACAGAAATACAGTAACACCATCGATTCCATCTCCTATCCCAGTCTCAATGAAACTGTTGTCATGGTAACAGTCTACTTAGGCATCATATCTGTTGAAAGCTTATATACTCTACAACTGTGGTAAGCAAATTATGTCATGAAATTGGGAGTATTTCAGATTTTGCAATTTAAAATATACAAAAGAACCTAAAGATAATTTTTTTATTTTGAGAGGAGTTGTGTGTAAGTTTTATGTATTTTTAATAATTATATTTTTTATAGACTTTCTTTTTTATTTATTTATTTTTAGAGAGGAGCAAGAAAGGGAGAAAGAAAGGGAGAGAAACATCAATGTGAGAGATACACTCATCCAACTGGGGATCTGGCCTACAACCTAGGCATATACCCTGACTGGGAATCGAACCAGCGACCTTTCGGTTCGCAGGCTAGCACTCAACCACTGAACAGGGCTGTGCATAAGTCTTAAACAGTGCTCTTTAGTAAATGCTTAGAGAGTTTTGACTGACCATTGATGAACAATCCCACCAACAGAAGTTTTCAAAAAACATTTTTGCTAAATGTTAATTTACAACTACAATATCTGTCTGTCATCATTTCTTTAGATCACAAGAGCTGCCAACACACCTTGTAGAAAGCTCTGGGAAACCACTCTGTTCAGAATTTTTCTGTATTTTATTTTCCCCCTTTTTGTTTGGTCACTTAAAATATCTGTGAAAATAGAATCCATATAGTCTAGCAGTAGATCTATAAACCTTAAGAACAAAAGCAAAAAAATCAGTTTCTAAGTAATGACCTAATGTTAGCATAAGCTTTTTTTGTTTTTGTTTTTTAATTTTAAACAAGACATAAAGAGCAAAGTATGGACCCTTTTTAAATGGTAAGTCTGTAACTGAGGAGAAGACATCTGTGTGTTTTCTGTGCTACACTGTGGTAAGAAGTATGCAGTTGTGGGGCCTATCATTCTGCCCTGCTTATGTTCACTTAAGACTTTTACTTGGAGCCAAAAGACTCTACAAAAGCCTGACTTCACTGCTGTGCACATATCGTGGTGCTGGCAGCTAGATGCATTAGCTGCCAGTGCCTACAGGTAACGAGACATCCAAGAACATGACGAAGGGACAAGAGAATAGCAAAACCTGTGACCATGTTATAACCAGGTCGCGTCTATTACAGTGTGGCATGCTGTTTCTTTCTTTCTCATTCGTTTTAGGTCAAACTAAGTAACGAGGTAGTGAACCTTCTTTTCTGTCCTGTCCCCTCAAGCATCCTACACAGTGGTGTTTAAGGTGTCCTTTGTGGTATTCTTTGTTACACGTTGAACTATTCTGTGTCTAGCCGTGTCTGGCAGTTCATGTCATTTATGTGAAGGAAATGTGGGTAGTGTGGTACCAAGGACTATTTGTACTAGGCCTGATGGAGCCAATTTTAAGAAAAAATAATTTAGACCAGGATAGATTAAGTAAAATATGCTAGAGGTAGTCACGGTTTCTCTAAAGCTGAGGCTGCATATGTTGGACATTCCGAACCAGTGAATTCTTTTCTTAAATCTGGAATCAGAAAGCTATAAATCACCTTGACTTAGTGACTTCCAGTGAGACTACCATCTTAACATAGCTCATGTAAGATGAGTGAACATGTTCTAATTTGGGAATGACCACCTCTAGAAAGAGAATTGGTGGACTTTTTTCACAAAGGTATCACCAGTGACATATTGTGTTAAAAGGACTTCCTACAGTGAAAGTTGTAACCCTTTCTTATTAATAACTATAATGTTGATGAGAAAATAATTTATTATTTCATCTTTTACCTTTATACGCTAGGAGTGAAGTAAAAAAAAAAAAATAGGCTTTTGCCCTGACCGGCATGACTCAGTTGGTCGCCTGTGGTCCCACAAAATGAAAGGTCCATCAGTTTGATTCCCAGTCAGGGCACAGGCCTGTTGCAGGCTCCGTCCCTGTTTGGGCGCATGGGAGAGGCGGCCGGTTGATGTTTCTCTCACACGTCGATGGCTCACTCGCTCTCTGTCTTTGTCTTTCTCCCTCCCTTCTCCTGTCTCTAAAAGTAAGTAAATAAAATCTTAAAGAAAGAAATTCTTTTTTTAAAAAAGGGCTTCTGTTGGTTTTGCCATTGAGAATACCCAAAATGAGGGTACTTGAAGAGATTTCTGACAGATTGTTTAGTTATTTTTCTTTAGAAGTTAGTAAAGAATTAATAGTCTTTCTGTCGGTTGCTGTTCTACCTCAGCCTGGACGCCAGTGTACGGCCCAGCTCACAGCCATGTTCTACAGCTAGTACTGTAGTGAGCTGCGGTTGCTAGACTTGTGGCATCTCTTCTTTCCACCCTCAGGAGGGTCAAGGGAGCTGCCGCTGATAATCAGAAATGCACTTTCAGAGAACAACAAAATTGGCTACTTTTTTTACCTTTATCTGTGCACCATTAATAGAGTTTTTAAGTTTCCTTGCTATTCAGTGTTAACTATTGGAAGAGTTGGGTGAAACCCTGTCTAACTATCTTTCTACTCATCCTCACACTAGGCGTTCGGATGGTAATGGACATAAATACGTAGAGGAAGGGATGGATTTCAGTTTATTGGATTGGCCAAAAAGTTGGTTTAGTTTCTTCCATACAGTAGTTCTAGTAGTGCTTACTTGTCTTTAATGTCATTCAAAACAGTTTTGTTAGATTATATTGTGACAGCTATATCAGCATGCATTTTTTAAAAATTTACAAAATTGGTGAATTTTTGTGCGGCCATTTTAATATTGAAGATGGAAGAAGATATACAACATACTCTGCATATTATGTTTTATTTCAAGAAATGTAAAAACACAATGGAAACACAAAAAAAGATTTGTGCAGTGTATAGAAAAGGTGTTGTGACTGATCAAATGTGTCAAAAGTGGTTTGTGAAGTCTCTTGGTACTATTGACACTTTGGCCAAATAGCTCTTTGCTGCGGGGCTGTCTGATGCACTGGAAGATGTTTAGTAGCACCCCTGGCCTCTACCCTCTAGAATCCAGTAGCGGGAGATAGCTGACTTACTCAGAATATCCAAATCAATAAAGTTATTGGTGAAAATGAAAAATGTGTCTTTTATTTTACAGAAAAAACTAAATGGACTTTTTGGCCAACCCAATAGAAACTAGCCAATATAAAGATGAGTACACAGAAAATAGAGTTTTCAACATAGAGTTGAAAAACTCTATCAGATGCTTAAAGTTTTTTTGTGGGTAATAACCAGCACCTCAATATCTAGAGAAAAAGGTCAAGCACAGCAAAGCTGCACGGACCCACCACCATAATAAAGTGCCGGAAAGATGTGCCTGCAGTGAGTTTAGAGACCACTGGAGGCAGCACAGCTCTGCTGGAAACAATGAAAGCCTTTCGTTTTGTTCACGACCATTATTTAGAAGATGCTGATTGTTTCATGGAAGCAGATTATGATACACATGTCCTACTAGACAGTTTGAGGTGGCTTCTCTTACATTATCCTCAAGAACTCACTCACTTTGGGAGATGATATGTAGTGAACAAAGAAGCTTTGAAGAGATTTGTTGCTCTAAGTTTTTGGTACTGGAATTAAAATCATTATTCTCCTGCAGAGGGTGCTGATTACTGTTCATCTTGCAGTTTGTTTTCTTGACTTAACAACAATGTATAAATTTGACTACACTATGTATTATGTTCCTCTACATGGTTATCAAACTGACTTATTTAAGAAATCAGTAAAACAAATAAAGTCATCATGAGTGAAGATCCAACAATAAAATGTCTAATACTGAAGGAAGACCTGTACCTGCAGTATATAACACTGCAATCCCCGACAGATGCTTTGATTGTGAATATTCCGTACTTTAAATATTTTGTATGAATGGCTGAAAACTGAAGTTTTAACATGAGCTGTGGAGTCTTTGAAAATGTATTTTTGATTCCGTAATGTAAATGAAGAATTTTTTTTTGAGTGGTGGTCAGGTCGAGGAACTGAAGAGATATGTTTCCTCTTCCTGACTGCTTGTATTGACATCACTGTATGAATCAAACAGTGAGCCTTGCTAGAGCTTCAGTGCACTGTGTCAGTGCACTGGTGTGAGGCTGCACAGACTGGCCTTAAAGAGCAGCTGAGAAAGAGATACTGCTGGTCGTTGTGTTTGACTCAACATGAGTTTGCATCCATGGATATAACAAATGAACCAAACTCCCCTCTCCCCCCCATATACATACCACCTGGCTGTCTAGAAAGTATCCAGCCATGTAATATGAAAAATAGAGACATTTATTGAAGAAGATACAAGAAACATTGTACATAAGACAATGACGCCTCAGTCCCCTTCAAAGCAGGCACCTTGGGACCTCACACAGTTCTCCCAGTCACCATCAGCTGCCCCATTGTATTTTCCTGAATCTCATCAACGGTCTAAAATCTCTTCCCTTTCAAAGATGATTTTAGTTTTAGGAAAAGCCAGGAGTCACAGGGTTCCAAATCTGGGCTGTAGGGGGGGGCTGGTCACCTGGGTGATTGGATGTTTCACAAAAAAACTTCTGCAGGAGACATGCATGAGTGGGTACATTGTTGTAATGAAACTTTCAGTCACAAGTTGCCCATAGCTGTGGCCTTCTGAATCATCTGAATAGTTTTTGTGGAGGAATGTTCAAGCTTAATGCAAAATTTCATGCAGATTCATTGCTGTACTCAGTCATGTTGAATGCAACGGCCACACAGTACACATGCTCACTCAATAGCGTCTACAGCCCCCACTGACTAGTACAGTGAAGTCCTCATTGTTCACGCACCCACATTCCAGTCCACTCTCCTTGGCTGCCAGGTTACATTGTTATCACACAAACTGTTCTCGTTGTATTAACAATGGCTGGACTTTTTTCTGGACAGACTTCTACATAGTGTTCTGTCTAATGAAGGTTTTGCTATCGCCATTTATAATTAACAGTATCTCTTCCACAAAAAGGTAGAAATGACGCTTGATTAATAAAAAAAACACATTTTGAAATTAGCATGGATTTTATCTAGAGTATAAGTTGGGTTCTAAATAGTGTTTATTAGAATAATAATCACTAGGAAGAATGTCTTTAAATCAGATGTTTAATATGTGATATTTCCCCTGTTTTGATTACATTAAACATAATTGTCAATGGCACTAATCTGACTTTTTGTTTTATAGTTTCTGGTTTTCAGCAGCCACTCTAAAGCAGTGAGTGGCTACTCAGACCAGGTCATCCATCAGCGGAGATCAGCTACCTCCTCGCTTCGTTGCTGCCTGCTCACTGAGCTGCCGTCTTTTTTGTGTGTGGCCAGTCCACGAGTAAGTGCTGTGGGAGGGAATAAACAAAATATACGGTATTTTAAAAATACTGATTTTCAAGGAATCCATTTCTTAACTGTTTTAAGCTATTTGGATCTTGAGAAACATATAAATCCTTAGTATTTAGAAAGAGCATCCACACCATGGTCCTGGCTGTCCCAAGACAGCACATCTCACTGTGGACTGTATTGGTTTAAGAAAAATTGTGTGGTAGGTAGGAGTGTTTTTTTCCTCTGACCTTGTCTCTCTTCTTAGTTGCTCTCATTTAGTCAGGGGCTCTAATCTACCATGGCAGCAAGCCATCTGTCAGGTGGATTAACACCCAACAACAGGGTCACGGACAGTGGACTGTTTGAAAAGGAGAGGGAACCATTTGTCACCTGCATTGAGGCTTTTGAGGGGTTTTCAGAGGAGGGGGCTAGAATGGCAGGGAGATTTGATCTGGACCTGTCACCTCAGTACAGTCTCCAGATAACAGAAGGAAATAGGATGCTCTGGCATCAGGAAACTTTTTGGTCCGGCGTTCTCACTTTCCTCAGCAGTTCTGCCTGGGCTGTGGTTCACAAGTGTGTTTCCTCTGGAAAGTACTGTTGCGCGTTCAGCCGCCGTCGCCTTATTTATAGATAGGGGTGGTTACTACTAGAGTTTCAGCTTTGGGAAGTTGCTGGGTTCTTCCTGTGCCCTGTTTATCAAAACAGGGCACCCTGGTGATTGTTGACAGCATTACTGCAAAGGTTGCCCTTGGCACGCTGTGGTCGTTCACTTCGTTTACATCTTCTCTCTTTCCAGTCCTTATTGATCAGTGCCAGAAAAACCTCTCCCAACCTCAAAGAAATACATGATGGGAAGAAAGACATGGTAGAGAAGTGGCCAGACTCTGTGGGTTGAGCAAAGTTCAAGTTTCTGTCTTTTCCATCTTGTTTCCTTTTGCTTTAAAGGGCAACTTAAGAGGCTGATATTTCTTACCTTTCTGTGTGTTTTTTGTTTGTTTATTTTCTCCACTCATCCTAGCAAGTTAACTGTTTTTATAGTTCTATTCAAAGAAGGTAGAGCCTTTTGAATCTTCCTTAGTGATATTTTTCTACCATTATTTACATCACCCTGCATCCTTACTTTAGTAAGTTATCAAAGATCAGAGTCTGGCAGAGGGTCCAAAGGAAGATGGTGAGTGAAAAGGAGATGATGGTATTGAGTCCCGTCGACTCCAGCCTTCCCGGATTTCTTCCTGCCGGTCCTCTATTACATGAATGTGATTCCCTTGTCACTGTCATCTTCATTTGATTTATATTGACTGTCCAGAACTTAGATTTTGCATGTTTCCAGTTCTTCCAAATCATTCTTGGTTTTTGAAGCTGAAGCTGATGCCGAGAAATTCGCTTTTTTAAGAAACATCTAAAGCCAAGTGCTTCCATGGAAAGTAGCGTCGAGGCTTCATAATTGTGTGTTGTTTCCTTCTCAGTCTCCTAGTGTGTTGTGGGTACTGAGAGGCCTGATAAAAGGAAGTCTAGATTTTTAGAGCAGTACATCAGAGTATTTTTACTTCGTATATTCCCAGTATTTTATAGAGCCAATGAAAAGTGAACTGCCTTGAACTGTAGTGGCATTTATGGACATAACAGTTTTGATTTGTACCATCCCGAGCTCTAGAGCCAACCACTCTGAAGAACATACTCACACATAGGCACCCCAGCCGTACTTCAGAGTGTTGTTTTCTGAGGAGCTAGAAGTCTAAGCTGTCCTGTGTGGTGCTGCTATTTCCCTAAAGAACAGTAAACAGTAGCTTGAAGACTATCACAGTGTATAAAGATGTGATGGCGGTCGGGGAATAGGAAGAAGCTTTTATCATTTGACCGAAGTGCTCCTTTCCAGCATCCTACTCAGCCTCTCCTCCCTTATTTATTTGTAGGGTTTCTTCACATAACCTGAAAATGGGAATAATTACATGATGGTTATGAGGACAGGAAAACAGTTTAAACATGTCTGAATATTTTATGCACATGTACACAAATTCTTAATTTTTCAGATCAGGCCTGGGGTATGAATAAGGCAACATTTCATGAAATACCTTAATTATATTGATTTCTCACCCATCTTAATGGAGAGAAACTAATTTCCTTTGAGGCCTCAACCTTGGCCTTGAGTTAAGACAAATTAATTTTCCTGGCACATGCTGTGAAAACTTTAGGGTCAGCTGAGGAAGAACTGTGTCATTAAGGAAGGAATTATGGCAGCTCTTTTCTCATTAGTTGAGAACACAGTTCAGCAGGGGTCATAAACTAAGACCCTGGAGTCCATCTTACAGAAAATGTAGCGCTTGGAGCCGTCACGCTTCCTAGAGCTAGGGCAGGAGTATACATGTCCTCAGGAAGGACGCTGTGAATGCTTGTGGAGGCGGCCTCTGAAGATACCATAGTTGAGAAAGTTAATGAAGCAAGAAACAGGTTAGCTTATGTGACTGAAGGGAGTATACATTTCGATTTGTCGGGAGGAGAAAATGGTGGGTCATGCTTCATCTCTCCCTGTTCCTGAGCAGCCAGGAAGGCCACTTGAGTGGAGGCCGTCTAGGACAGAGCGGACTTGGAAAGCAGGTTTAAGTAGAAATGGATTTGTTTGCTCCCTTTAGGGCCTCATGAGTTTGCTGCTTACGTATTTACAACATGACTTTCTATGATTCTGCATATATCTTGATCCAGGGCTCCTGCCAAAGACACTTATCAAAACATTAAAAAATATTTCACTAAGAACTGTGCCTTGCAAGCCTCCCAGTTTCAGTCCTGAACTTGGAAGGATATCAACAAACTGCAGATTGGAAAATAGGTGAAAGTTTACAACTGGAAAAAGTTGGTTTGTTTTTAAACTACTAAGACTGCCTAGAAATGAGTCCCAGGCAGGGGAAACATACTCCTCTGTGTTACTGTTCACCCTATTCCTTCAGGCTCTTTCTAGCTTTTGATTTTTTCATCTTCAGACTATGGGCCCAAAGTCTTTATATATAATTACAATATAAGTTCTGCTGCTCTACAAAAAAAAAAAAATTTATCTTTGTAAAATTGACCAGTATTAGTCTCACAGATTATGCTTTACTCATCCAAGAGTGTGCATATTATTTGAGATATATAGAACTGGTGATACTTCTGTAGTCCAGACTGCTGCTTCCTTACCCATTTTTATGGAATTAGCAGCTGTTGATTGTGAGGGTCTGGGACTTACACCTTAGAACAGGGGTCCCCAGCCCATGGCCTGTTAGGAACTGTACCACACAGCAGGAGGTGAGCAGCAGGCAAGCAAGTGAAGCTTCATTTGCATTACCATCTGGGCTCTACCTCCTGTCTCCCCCTCTCTCCCTGCACCTGTCTGTGGAAAAATTGTCTTCCACAAAACCAGTCCCTGGTACCAAAAAGGTTAGGGACCCCCGCCCTAGATGGTAGGTGTCTACTCTGATCCAGTGTCTGCTGGACCACTGCCAGAACAAACCAGAGCAGTTAGAGACCAAATTTTTATCCAACTGCTTTGTATTTCAGTGTTTATTTGCCTATGCTCAGCTTTCAGTGGGAAAAATTAATAACTTGGAAACAAGAGGACAAACTCCTTTTGGAGAGAGTAGAGGAGATATGAGATTACCAAAACCTTCTCCTAGTACAGTCTGGTTAAACCAATCTCTGTGTGAGCCTGTCTGGGTTTTGGAGCTCTAGGGGCCCAGCTTGCTGTCACTCTCTGTAGTTTTGCCATTCGGACTGTAGATGGCACTACACCCTAGCCAATTCAGGTCAGCTTCCTCTGCGAGCCAGAGGAGCGTATTGTGTGGTTTTTGGTAAATGATGCTCTTTCTCTAGTGTTGGTATCCTCTAGTCCCCAGCAGAGGTACCTTGCAGCTCCAGGGTAAGCTCGCTGACTGACTGTGTACCCCATGGCAGCATTTTCAAGGCCCAGCCTAAGGTGCCGGGGTGCTTGTTACAAACCTAGTTCTGTTGGCTCCTCCCATCTGAATACACAGCTGCTTATTAGAATGGGAATAGACCAGAGACAGCTAGAGTTTCTGAATGGAGAGGAGCCTGCTGCTCTATAGGGGGCAACATCTGAGCGTTGTTGCACCTAGTGGTGAGATAAGATGTGTGTAACCTCTACCCTAACCAAGAAATGAATCTACTACTTCTGGCAATTGCTCCCCCACCCCCTCCACCAGCTTATGGCCTGAGAGAAAGATTCTCTTATTTTCCAATAGGTTTGTCAGTCAGCAGCCCAGTCAGGGAAAAGGAGAAAGAAGTGTTGATAAATGTGGGAGCTTTGCCACAAAATCATTAAAGATAACTTCAAATGCACCAAGCCAATACTTTGTCGTTCTTAATGATGACTACACTATCTCCAGTTCCCTTTTTGACCTCACCAACTTATGTATGGTAAATATAACTTTGTAAAAAAAGCAACATCCAGCAGTGATGGGAGGTTCAAAGCAAATATATACGTATACTTTTATATGTATATGTATATATGTATGTATATATAATGTGTGTATACACACACATATATATATATATGGTAGAATTGTCTCTGACCTGGTAACCCAGTTTATCTATGAACTCCAGTACTCTTTAGATTTGTTTTAGGTTATATTATAACAAGTTGGGTTTTTACCTGGGAAGGCTCTCACTAAATCAGTTATTAGGGAGAGTTTAGTTTGGTGGAACAGGGAAAGTAAATTACTAGCCCAAGAATTACCAGCATTAGTCTGATTTCAAAGTTGACGTTCCCAAAAGGCTTGGTGGGTGTGGGAGATGTGAAAGAACCATCTCGTTCGACTCTGACTGCAGGTCACCGCAGTGCCATTGGATTCCTACTGCAATGACCGGAGTGCAGAATACGAGCGGCGAGTGCTGAAGGAAGGAGGGAGTCTGGCAGCCAAGCAGTGCTTGTTGAATGGGGCCCCTGAGCTGGCCGCAGACTGGCTACATCGACAATCCCGGTTCTTCCCAGAGCCAGCTGGAGGGCTGTGGAGCATCAGGCCTCAGAATGGCTGGTCTTTCATCAGGATTCCAGGTGAGTCCTCCGTCCTCTTGAAATACGTTCCCACTTTTGGCAAGGGGAGAACCACGGAGATGCTCCATGTGGTGGTTTCAGGTATTTGGAATTCAAAGTTTTGGGAGTTTCTGTTTCCTCTTCTGTCCTTAGTAACTTATAGATAAGTGTATCTAACTAATTTGTGGCTTGAGTAGAGAGAAATGTGTTTTAGATTTATACTTAAATACTCTCCTTTGATAAGCTTACAGATGAGAAAGGAATGCCACTCTTACAAAAAGGGGAGGAGGTAGAAATAAATGAGGTAGGAAAGGCTCCAGGTCGAATGAGTAGTTGTCTTATGCCATTGCCACTGGGATGAATGAGAATGTCGTCACTCACAGAAAGCCTAGCCCAAGTAGCATAAATAGCGTCCTGCACAAAGCACTAGAGATCTGCATGATAACCAGAAGGAAAACAGTGTGTTTTGTGCCAAAATGCTAGCAGATTCCCAGACCTCCTGGGGTCATGGACGTGGGTTGGAAGGGAACTAGGTTTTCATCTTTGCTTTAGTGAAACTACCTTTTTTTTTTTTTTTTTTAAGATTTTATTTATTTATTTTTAGAGAAAGGGGAAGGGAGGGACAGAGGGAGACATACGTGGATGTGAGAGAGATACATCGATCAGTTGCCTCTCGCACACCCCCAACTAGGAACCTGGCCCACAGCCCAGTCATGTGCCCTGACTGGGAATTGAACTGGCGACCTTTTGGTTCGCAGGCCGGCACTCAATCCACTGAGCCACACCAGCCAAAGCAATAAGACTACTTTTAAGGAAATTGAACACAGGGTTCATAGGCTCATGTTCTTTGCTTACACATAGCAAACTGGAGCAACAGCTTAGAGCTGCCATGTTAGTTTTGGTTTTCCAGATTCTCTAATACTTTGATTGTATTCATCTTATTGGCATTTAAGGGAAGTAAACTAGAGCTAAGCGTTCAAAAGAGAGAATTTGGTGTTTCTAAGAGATAACTGGATTCAGGGTTTAAGGCCTGGTGGTTTTTTTTGGGGGGGGGGTTGTTTTGTTTTTGTTTTGTTTTCATTTTAATGTTAACTTTGTCAAGTGTTGAGAAACTTGAGGTCAGCCTGCTCTAGTAGCTTTGAGGATGCTTTGAACTGGAAGATACCATTTGGGGCATATGAGAACAGTATTGTAAATGGCCTCATAGCTGACTTAGAACATGTGAAAGTAGTGCTTGAAGGTATGGTGGTGGAAAATAAGTGGAAACCCAGAGTGTAAAGAATGTCCGAATACTGGGGGAATAGAGCGATAGCGTGGTGTGGAAGCCACAGAATCCCAGGCAGAAGATGAACACAGGTATAGAAAGAAGCAAGACAACACCTTATTTATTGTTTCTCCCTTCTTCATTCTGGCTGCTTAGTTCCCAGTACAGGAGTAGAAGGCTTATTGCTGGCGCTGTGGGAATCTCTTGTGGCTTTTCCTGTTCTTTGAAAGAAAAATGGACCTTGTTTAAATAGCAGGAAGTGTCTGAGTTCTTTTTGCATCGATAAAAAGCACCAGCCTCACTGGCTGTTTACTGTGAGAACCAACCAGCTCCTCACTGACCTATTGTGCTCTGTAGACTGGCTGGGGCAGGGCAGCAAGGGGTTGGGGGTGGGAGGTCACTGGAACCTATATTTTATCTCTCTTTTTTTCTATACTTTTACATTTTCTGTGTCCCTGGGAAGGGTTGGTTCCATTCAATTTCTTGAGAGACTAACGAAAATCTGGATTTCAAATATTGAATGTGTCTCCGTGTTTCACTGGGAGAAGGATCCACAATCCCTTCAAAAGTCTAGCCTCCTCTCCTTGGTAAGAGGAGATACTATTTAGTGTTACCCTGATTATACTGCCGTAGGATGCATTCATTTAGTCTTTGAGCAGGGTCTTACACTGCAGTCAGTAAGAACCCGTGAGTAAAAAATACTATAAGACTATACCACAGAACTGTAGGAAAGATTACAAGAAAGTAGATGTGTTCATTTCAATATGTGTTGTGTGGTTTTTTGTTGGTTTTTTTTTGTTGTTGTTGTTGTTTTTTGTTTTTTTTAGCTCCTGTTTTAAAGAAGGGGCTGGTCACAGGTTTGACTTGGCAAAATCAGCCTAATTTCTAGGAAATGGCTCTTCTTGGCTCTGTGCCCTACTTAGCAATAGGTTGTACTCTTGTCCAGTGCAGCTTTGGTAGCTTCTAAAAAACTGGGTCATGGATGCCAGGCCCAGAAGACATCGGTGTGTACAGAGAAAGAAACCAATTTTTCTGCATATCTTTCTAAGGACAGATACAGGAGGCTGACTTCGTCTGTCTAGTATGCTCACCTGAAAAACAGAAATAATTGTCTATTACTTAAGGGTTTTAAGGCCATTGCTGAAGTTTCTTCTTAGGCCTTTTCTTTCAGTGCATTCCAAAGATGTCCAGTCTGTCCACTTTCACCTCCCCTACCCAGCAGGCTAACTAACAACAGGGACCAGTTCTGCTGCTTCCTTCAAGTGCATGAGAGTTCTCTCTACTGAAGCCTATGCACATCGTCATTTCTGAGCTTTCCGATTACTAGCATCAGTTCTTTCTGATTTGTCAAAGTAGATGTGGGAAGCAGGAATGTGTGAAAACCATTGAATCATAATTCTGAGATGAATTGAAGCTTCTCAAAATGCAGACACAAGACAGATTTGTGTATGCTTAAATATTTGTGTTCAGGGAATATATGTGAATGGAGAGAGAAGATAAGCAGACTGCAGAAATCTGATGTGGTTAGCTTAGTCCTGCTCAATGACTGAAAAATATATGGGCTTTTAATTTTTTTTAAACCTTGCTGTTCTTTTAATGAGAAAAGAAAGAAACGTATTGTTTAAAATTGATTGGTAGCTCTGTGGGGATTATTTAGGTGCTATCAGAATTGAGGGGCCCTAGGGAATCCAACTAAAGGAGAAGGGTAATTGTGACAAGAAGAAAACCTTGAAGTTGCTATGAAAGCATTGCTGCCTCATCAGACTTGGAATTTATGCAGGCCTCCTTGTCTGGTGCCAGAGGGAGGGCTTAGCAATTGGTTCTGTCCCAGCTGCAGTCATTTGATTGTGTTAGTAAGGAGACCAACAAAAAGAAGAGCATTTCAATAATCTAAACAGGACCAAACAAAGAGGCCGAACAAAGGTGTGTGCCACGGCGTCAGGGAGGGGTGGCGGAGGGAGAGATGTGGCCTGGCAGCGTTCCGAAGGTGGGAAAAGGCAGGCCGCAGTGCAGCGGAGTAAACATCCAGGACCTGTGGCTTTGTAGCAAAACAGAGTGGTTGATGATTTGTTATGGTGCTGTCAGCACATCCGTCCTTGTGCGGTTTATACAATAATTGTGCACTTGGCAAATAGTGGCAGGAACTGAGAAACGACCGTTGAGAACTCCTGGATTGCTCTGCAGTCTGAGCAGAAACCACAGGTTCGAACCAGAAACAAAAGATAGACAGTACGTTTTTCTTAACAGTTTTCTTTTTTACTTTTAGTGTGTAATATCTTTAGCCTTTCCCTCTCCCTTTTTGTATTCCATGGTCACTTCCACATACACCCTTAAATCTCCCAGCCCCTTAAGCCTCCTCTCTTCCCCTCTTAATAACAACAATTGTTCAAGGCATGTTTATGGACCAGTCTGCAAACAGGAAACTCTACTTCCTGAAATGTGATGGGAGTTGAATGATACTGAATGGATAAGATGAAAATTTGTGAGTTAAGTATTCTTTAAAGATCTTTGGCTGAAATGATTTTTTTTTTTTAATGGGAAGAGGAAGGAGACAGCACAAGTTAGTGAGTGAAAGCAGCTTCCATTTCATAGAAACCCAAAGCCAATCTTTCTGAAAAGCTGAACAAGCCCTATAGTGTCTTTATTGAATTACAGCTTAGGATAATGACATTTACCAGCCAACCTATTTGAAATCATCCAGGAAGAGGGAGTTGGTTTTGTTTTGTTTTTTTTGTTTTTTTTTGTTTTTTTTTTGTTTTTTTTTTGTTGTTGTTGTTGTTGTTTTGTTTTTTTAAGGCAGAAGAGGGTACGTTTATTTTCATTTCTTGGTGTTTAAGTGTCTCCAGGGGCAGGCAAGAGCAGGCCTTATTTCTTTATATTGTCGTGCTTCCAGAAGGTAAACCATTCAGCCACAGAACTAGCAGAAACAAATATCTAGAGATATTATGGACAAACCAACAGGTTCCTCAGGTCACTTACAGCAGACATGACATGGACATCACTTTTAGATGTCCATGTGTACCTGTTGTTCCCTGAGTAAGGATTAGAGCAGGGTAGTTTTCAGATGCCTCTGTCTGATTAGGAACTGTCAGTTGGGAAGGAACCTACACCTCCCTCTTTCAGGATATTTCTTCCCAGAGCACTATTGGATCGTGGTTTAATAGTGCTTTGCATTCTTCTCTAGAGTACTTTCTTGCTCTCGTGATGACAAGCATCCTGGTTTTAGTAATTTTGGCTGCATACAGCTTTGCAGTGAGTGATTTTGCTGCTTCAATTAAATACAGTTTCCCCCTCCTCCCTTTTCTTCTCCATAGGCAAGGAGAGCCTCATCACTGACAGTGGAAAGCTGTATGCCCTTGATGTCCTGCTGACTCGGCTCAAGTCTCAAGGACATAGGGTCCTTATCTACTCCCAGATGACCAGGATGATAGACCTACTGGAGGTAGGAGAAGGAACCTTGGGGACCTAGGACACTTTGACATTTAACTTGTAGGAATCAGATGTGTCTGGCTAATACCAGTCCTGCTTAATGAGAACTCGAAACATCTTGGTGATTTTACTGTAAAGGAAGAGAAGTAGTTCCTGGCAAGTGTGAGAGTATGCAAAGGATTTCTGCCTCTTTGCTTATACCAATGAAGTAGAACACTCTGTACTCTCTTCATCAGGGAAGAAATTCCCTAATTTTAAATAGATCGGAGCCTAGGAATTTTTTGAAAACTCCTCTGAGATTGTATATAGTAAACAAGATTTGAGATTACTGCTCTATGTGAAAAACCAGAAAGCAGCTATTCATCCTGAGTTGATATGGTGGTTCTCAATTTGACTGCATACTACAATCGCTTGGGGGACCTTTAACAAATACTGGTGTCTGGTTCCATCCCCCCAGAGATTCTTACTATAATATAGGGTGAGGCCTAGGCATCAGGATGTTTGTTTGTTTGGCATGAGGACATTTAAAAGCTCCTGAGGGTAATTCTGATATGTAACGCAAGTTGACAACCACTGGATTATGGTGATAGATATAACTATGTTTTACTGTGTTCTCTCTGCTTTCTTGTTGTCTGAGTGGTTGCTTTGTTACTTGAGGGAGGGAAGTCATGGACATTGAAACGAGAGTGAAAGTGAGGACAAATAATCACAGACCACTAGAGTAAATCTTTAGTGCAAGAATGTTGGGCCCTGACTAGTGTGGCTCAGTTGGTTGGATATCCTTCTGCGAAATGAAGGGTCGCCGGTTCAATTTTCAGGTCACAGGCATGGGTTGCGGGCCCTGTCCCCAGCTGGGGTGCATGCAAGAGGCATTCGATTAGTGTTTCTCTCCCTTTCTTTCTCCCCTTCTTCCCCTCTCTAAAAATAAGTAAATAAAATCTTAAAAAACAAAAAAGGATGTTGGAAAGCTACTTGTCTAGAGTCTAAAGCACTGTCAGTAGTATTTAGATATTCTCATGTTTTTCCATGGATTTTATATATCTAAGGCTTTCTATTCTAGCTCTTCTACTCCAGGCAGTAGTTGATAATAAGTGGAAATTGAACCGTGATTATCCCTTTCTAGCAGTAAAGGAGTAGATATCATACCAGTACAGAAGGAACAAGGGTAGTAAGAAGGAAGAATTTTTAGGTTCTTTGGAAGCCAGGGCTGGCTTGCTGAATTTTCCAGTGAATTTATTGGAATTTGGTGCCAGGCTCTTTTTTAATTATCTGGCAGTTTTGTTTGTTTGTTTTTAACAAGAGACAAAGGATATTTGAAGTCAGTTTAATCACTACATTTTATGTTCAGTATGGTGTTTAGCTCCAGAATGCTGTCAGCAGGCCACACTTGCCGGTTTGTACTGTAAGTAGGTACCTATTTCTAAATGATGCAGAATGCTTCTAAGTGACTGCAAGTTGCTGTAAGAGAAGTGATTAAGCCATTGTGTTTGATGTAAATCTTGACTGTGTCAAAGGTCCTAACAGCAATAATTTAAAATAAAAGGACTGCCTGCATCTCTAATGTTCTGGTCTAAACAGATGATGCCACTAGCCAAAACAGTGAGTTAACTTTCCCGCAGTGGGGCTCTTTTTAGATAAAGTGCACTTGCCTTGTCCTAAAGAGTCAGGCAAGTATAGATGAAATACTGATCTTACACTGCTAATAATTATAGAAAAAGCAGAGTGTTAAGGATTTTGTAAGGGAGGGGATGATCTTTCTTTTAAGGTAACTCTGGTAGGTGAAGGTGAGTGTGGGTGGTTTAAGTTTGATACAGTTCTACATCTTACTTTCTTATCCTGTATATTGCACACTTCTAGGTACGAATAAATACTACTAAAATAAGTAAGTCGAAGAGTGAATGCATTTTGTTCAGGATGAGTGCTGCAAACCTTACCCACTATGGACGCTTCCCATCTCTCTCTAATCCAGCAGGTTTTTTGAAGGGGTAGGATTGAACTTTGTGGGTTGACTTCACAAACAAAGCCTCTAAATGTAGTTGCATCTCTCTCAGGGGGATTCTGAATTGGAGAAAAGCAAATTCAAAGCTTGAATTTCACAACTGCTAACATTCCTTAGCCATATGTATAACGTGCATCTGGGATGCCGACGCCAAAAAATGTTGCAGCTGTTTGTATGTTTTACTGAAAAACAAGTGAAACTGTTGCCTAGGTTCCTTAATACTGTCTCCTTCAACATTAAATTTCCTAATTTTTGTGTCTATTTATTTCATATTATTTACCCAAATCAGCCACATTCTGTATTCCAAGAGGTTAGTCTGCAAATGAAATTTATTTTGTAGGCATAGAATTACAATGCCCACACTGTCTAATAAACGTCTGATCATTTATTGAAATGTAAATATATTGTGGATCTTAGGACAGTCCCGGATTAGGTCTACTTTTCTTTTCTAATCCTTACCCAAAGATATGTTTTACTGATTTTAGAGAGAGGGAAAGGGGGGAGAGAGAGAAAGAGAAACATCGATGTGAGAGAGAGAAAATGATTGGTTAAATCCTGTATGCGCCCCGACTGGGCATTGAACCTGCGGCCTTTTGGTGGATGATGCTCCAGCCAACTGAGCCACTCAGCCAGAGCTAGGTCTACATTTTTTTCCTTTTTCAAAGAGAATTACGGGTTTTTCAGTCACTTTCATAATAGAATCTATAAGCATTCAGTAGAGCCATTTTGGCTTTAAAACCTGATCCAGTGCATGAACCCTAAGGGTCATGTCGTAGAAAGGCCCCCTGTATAGCTGCTTTTCCTTGACTTTTTCTTTAAAAAAATACCTTGATCCTTACTTTGTTTCTTTATTTGCAGTGTTGGGGGTTATTTGTATCTAGAACTTTTTAACGTTTTTTCAGGATTCTCTTTTTCCCTTGACATCCTGTTACCCTGCATGTCAAGGAGGGAAAGAAAAGCTTTCGATAAAGCCAGAGTTAGAACTCCAGGAGGCATTGAAGCTCTCTTGTGGAACTGTGGAGCCCGTCAGCATCTTTCATACAACAGCCTTTTTGGGTTTTTTATTCTGTGCTTTGGCCTTGTCTATCTGTCTGTCTATTTCTGGGACTCAGAAGAACCAGAAGACAGTAAAAGTCCACATACTTCTACATGGCCAGGTTTCTATTTAGTGAGAAATACTAGATGTGGGCACTTAGTGTTTGCTCAGTGTTTCCTAAAGTGATTGATAGCCTCCTTCTCTTGAACAAAAATCTGACTTTAATTTAAATTTCTTTGGAATATATCAGATCTTCTTCCAAATAGAATTCTGTATTCTGAAATGTTTTATCCTTTCCCATGGTATCCAAATAGTTTTCTGGATAGGGGATAAAAAAGGAGACTGCTTAATTTCCAGGGCCAAGGATTTTTAGTGTGCCACAGGCAGAAGTTAAGGACGTAAATAGGGGAAGATATGGTAGACCACTAAATGCTGTGTTGTGGGTTTATTTTATATTTACTGAGTCACCTATAGGGTCTTGGCTGGTGAGTGTTCTATGGAGACAGCCCCTGTGCAGTTGGGAAAGTGGTGTCCAACTGGATGTCAGACAGAACTTTTCCTAACACTATCACTTTTACCCTGGTTTGGGATGTTGCAGAGAGCTTTTAACTCCCTACAGATGACTTACGTTATCTCTGAGTAGTCTATTTTGAGATTCATTCCTGTTACATCAAGCAACTGAGTCTGTAGTTTAAGGAAATGAGCCTCAGTATTTTCTGTGCAGTATAAAAAAGGTTCAGCCAACTGGTGCTTATGCGGTGTGATTGTTAAGTACTGAAACAGACAAATCTTGAATTGTACCAGTATATGAAAATAGTGCAACTCAGAATTAAATCCAGATAATCCATAGCTAATGATGACATTTGAGACACTGAGTTGTAGAACTTGTCCAGTCAGCAAGTACTTCACTAGGAAAAGGTTCATCCTAAACAGATGTTCTTTCGTTTACAAGCACTCCAAAACATCTTCATTATGTTGATGAAATCAGTCCATAAAAAGGCAGAGGTACCCGAGGTCAGTCCAACATTCAACCAGTCGGGTTTGTCATGTAGTGAATTTCAGCTGTGCTGACAAGCCCCTTGGGAGCCTGGCCGGGGCCAGGGGCAGCAGCCCAGAAAAGGACCGCAGCACTGTGGATGGCGCCATAACATTTCACTGTTTTTTAAAAATAATTAATTAATTATGGCGAGGCAGGGAGTGAATGGCCTTTTTAGCACAAGTGAATTTTCCCTCTCGTTGGGAGCTACAGGCTGCCCCAAACCAGATTTGAATCCACAAGTGAGCTGGGGCTGGAAGTATGCCTGGGCCTCCTGGTGCTGCTTGTGGGCTGGGAAGAAGCACAGGCAGCAGCCAGGTTGAGACCTGGAGGCAACTGGGCCGCAGGACCCAGGCTCAGAGCCTTCCCTGGTTCCTTATTAGTCCTGCTTCTCAGGAAGGAGAGGCTTTTCTCAACAGAGGTTCTGAGACTTTCCAGAGGGATACATGGGTCTGGCTTTGTGTTCCTCTTTGTGCCTCAGTTTTCTTATCTGTAGAATGGAGCCAGTGATCCCTGCCCTGGGGATTGGAGGTAGAGAGGAAGCTTCTGAAAGGATTTGTAAACTGTTGGTTGCCATACAGGAAGTGCCACAGTGGTGGATGGGCAGGGTGTGGGTGGCAGGACCTTTGAACTCAGGAAAGCTCAGCTCCTGTTTTCCATGCTGGGGACTGTTGGGCCCAGGGAAGGAGTCCCCAGCTTGGCTGTAGAGCTGAGCCGTGGCACTGACTCCCTGTTCTTCCACATTTTTGGTGGCTTGGCTCCCAGTTCTGGTGGCAGTTGCTACTACCCGAACAATTTGCCTGAAAGTGGAGATTAAACAGCTTTTTATGGTTCTGTTAAAAATAACAATAATAATAATAAAATTAAATAATTAGTTATATAGGAGGAAGAAAAATAAGTAAAATATTAAGTAGTAATTAGAGAGAGTGGGAGGGAGGAAAAAAAGGAGGGAGACGTGAGAGATAAACATCAATCAGTTGCCTCTCGAATGCACCCCGACCCGGGGACCAGGCGCACAACCCAGATAGGTTCCCTGGCTGGGAATGGACAGCGGCAGCCTTTCGTTTTGGGGCATGACACCCAACCAGCTGAGTCACACCGGTCAGGGCTCAACTTTCTAATCAGAATCTTTCTCACTATAAATCCCGGCACCTAGGCCTTCTTTGTTTTTTCTGACTCCTAGCATCAAAGAGCTCCTAATCTGTGCCGAAGTGTTTGCTTTAAACTTGACATAGAATTTATCATTCCTTCTGGATCCTTTCTTGAGCTCTAGGATTTAGAAGTGATTCTTCCACTATCACTGCTCATCCATACCCAAATCCTTGATGCTTTCATTTTTTTCTTGAGGAATACAGAAGTATTTTTATTTTTTCATTTAATAATATAAAACACAGATACTGATGACGTTTTCTTTCACATTTACAACTCAACGGACTGGAACTGGTTTAATCTCTAGATGGAACATACTGTATTAGTAATTTTCTTTTAAGATTTTATTTATTTATTTTTAGACAGAGGGGGAAGGAGAGAAACACCAGTGTGTGGTTACCTCTCGCACACCCTTTACTGGGGACCTGGCCTGCAACCCAGGCATGTGCCCTGACTGGGAATCAAACCAGCAACCCTTTGGTTTACAGCCCACGCTCAATCCACTGAGCTACACCAGCCAGGGCTGTATTAATATTTTAAAAGTTTATTCTTTTATATGAGGGGGTATACCCCAAAAATGGAATTTATTTATAAAAAATTGTGTATTTAGCCCGGCTGGTGTAGCTCAGTGGATTGAGCACGGGCTGGGAACCAGAGGGTCCCGGTTCGATTCCCAGTCGGGGCACATGCCTGGGTTGCGGGCCAGGTCCCCAATGAGGACCATGTAAGAGGCAACCATACATTGCTCTTTCTCCCTCCCTTCTCCTCTCTCTGAAAATAAATAAATAAATAAATAAATAAAAATTGTGTATTCTTACATGTTTAAACTTCAATCACCGTCAGAGTACTCTTCATTTGACACAATACACCTATCGAGACATTTTTTCCACTGCTCAAAACAGTTTTTGAACTTGTCTATTTTGATGCCTTTTAGTGCTTCTGCTGTTCCTTGTTTCACCTCTTCCACAACAGCAAATGTTTCCCTTTGAGGATTTTTTTCATCTGGGGAAACAAAAAACAGTCACTTGAAGCGAGATTGGGTAAATAGGGAGGGTAGGGCGTGGGGGTCATGCCATTTTTGGTCAAAAACTGCTGAACACTCAGCGTGGTTCATAAATCACATGGGCAGGTGCGTTCATAAATCACCATCATGAAATAGGCGAATGCGTTGAAAGAGTCTCCAAAAAATTTCACTGAAATCGAGCACAGCATCTCACAGCAACACCAGCTGGTACACTGATAGAGATGGATTCCTAAGAAACTCACCTAGTGGGAAAGCCTGTACTTTCCTCCAGAAAATAATTCCAGGGTTTTTTAGGTCCTCACTTATATGAGCTGGCTTCTCTTAGAAAGTCATTACCTTTGCGAGCTGTGATTCTGAACATACTGGAAAGCTGGGTATTCTAAAATTGTCCTATGGAATGTAAAGGAAATCGGAGGTCACTGTTGACTAGCATTTTCATTAGGTCTTAAGAATGCTAGATGGACATGTGTCAGGTTATAGTCATCCTACATTCTGTTTAGTTCATTTCTTTTTCATGCCGACTGTGAGTAAGGCATTGTGCTAGGCAAATGTAAATATCAGTTCATTGTTGTCTTTGTCAGCAAGGAATGCATCGTGTGTGTGTGTGTGTGTGTGTGTACATACCACAAACACAAATAACTGTGAGGTGTACCCTGATACGGATGCCACAGATGAAGCATAACATTGCTGAACATAGCAGGAGGGATACATTTATTTCTTACTGGGTTGCTTGAGAAAGTCTTTACATAGACAGTAGCATCTGAACTGAACTTAATATCAGCCATCAGGGAGAAGTGCATCCCAGACTAAGGCAGCCAGGTGTAAAAAGGCACAGGGATGGGTCCTGGCTGAGTGGTTCAGCTGGTTGGAGCATCATCCTGCAGATGGAAAGGTTGTGGGTTCAATCCTCGGTTGGGGCTTGTATAGGAGGCAACCTACCAGTGTTTCTCTCTCTCTTCCTACCTCCCTTCCTTTCTCTCTAAAAGTAATAAACATATCCTTAGGTAAGGATTTAAAAAAAAAAGGCACAGAGATGGAAAGGTAAAAGACATTTGGGGAGATTAGTGCACTATGATTAGAGCATGTGGTGTAGGAGAAACGGAAATAACACATGTAGGGTGAAAGCAGATTATGGGGGCCCATGAATGCCTTGTGATTAGGTCTTGCTCCTAAGGGCTCTGTATTAGATATGGGGGGGCTGGCTGCCATATTTCATTCACTTAGTACCACTTACCTGGACAGCAGAGAAGTTGTAATAGACATTGAGAGGAGCCTCATTTTTCACTGGTGCATAGACCTCAATGGTGGAACGTGGCATGTCCAGGAAACTAGTTAATACCACATCTGCAGGTCTGTGGATCATACTGAGTCTTTCCCCCCAAAATGTTTTATGAAAGTGAAGTTGTGTTAAAATGAACATCAGAGGCAACTTTGAAATGGAAAAGAAGTCTCAGAGTGGAAATTCATATTGTAGGTATAACATATCTGCATTTTCCATTATTTTTTCAAGTGCCCAATTATCCTTTCTTTATGACAACAATGGGTAGGGGTTATGGACAGATACACTAAGGACCTTATGTGCTTCTCTCCCCATCCCACCCCCATTTTTTCGCTAGTGGTGGTGGGTGCACCTCTGTTCCATTCGAGAAGCAGTAGAGGGGTTAAGCCAAAGGCTCTAGAACCAGTGTACCTGAGTTCCAATCCTAGCTCCGTTACCTGCTGCCTGTACCACTTTAGAGACCTTACTTAGCATCTGTAAAATGGGAGTAACAATAACACCACCTACCTCTGAGGCCTGTGGTGAGGAATAGATCAGCAAAATCAGGTAAAATAAATAGAATAGTGACTGTCACTTAGTAAATGCTCAATAAATGTGCACCATCATCATCATCACTACTACTTTAAGACAAACCTAGTGCTTTTGTATTACACCATCGGGTATGTGAAGGTTTGCTTTTATTTAGTATATTTTAAGGAGTTAGAAGCACTTGCTGATGCTATTTTGAGTTACGCTGATACCTGTGTTTGCATGCCACTACTTTAAAAGTAGGATGTATGGATGTGATCCAGAACTAACCTGTCTTTTAAACGTGTATTCAAAGACAGTAGTTTTCAGGCTGGTGGAGTAGGGTAGAGGGTAGAAGACCTGGGCAGAGATTAAGCAGGTGGGGTACTGGGCTCCCTATCCTTTTTCATCAACCAGAATAATAATGCTTTTTACCTATTTTATATCAGAGGGGTTTCATATAAGATTTTTCTAGGAAAAAAAAAAAGTGTTTCGCCCTGGCTGGTGTAGCTCAGTGGATTGAGCGCAGGCTGGGAACCAAAGGGTCCTGGTTCGATTCCCAGTCAGGGCACATGCCTAGGTTGCAGGCCAGGTCCTCGTAAGGCCATGTGAGAGACAACCATACATTGCTATTTCTCTCCCTCTCTGTCTCCCTCCCTTCCCCTCTCTCTAAAAATAAATAAAAATAAAATCTTTAAAAAAAATGTTTTCTTTGAAAAAAAAAGTGTTTTCAATGCTTTAAAAGTAGCATAAGGATATGTTATACAACAGTGTTTCTCAAGCTTAAATGTACTTACAAGTAATACGTGTTAAAATGCTAATTCTCATTCACTAGTATGGGTGTGCCCCTCTATTCTGAATTTCTAGCAAACTTCAGGTGTTGGCAGTGCTGCTCATCTGACAGCCATACTGAAATAGTAAGATTCTACGGCACTCTGCCCTGCCTTTCCTCTGTAGTGGTTGCTCTTAACTGCAGATACAGGGTATCTATTGCAATCATCTCTGGAGCTTTTTAAAAAATAAGAAGTCCAGGCCCAGCCTGTGTGGCACAGTTGGTTGGAGCGTCATCCCATACACCGGAAAGTTGCAGGCTTGAGTACTGGTTAGGGCACATACCTGGGTTGTGGTTTTGGTCCCTGATTGGGATGCATGCAGGAGGCAGCCATTCAGTATTTCTCTCCCATCAATATTTCTGTCTCTTCCTTCCTTCCTTCCTTTCTCTCTGTCTCTCTCTCTGGAATTAATAAATATGTTGTAAATAAATACATAAAATGTCCAGGCCCTAGCCCAGACTTACTGACTCAGAATACCTGCGGTGGGTCCCTGCACAGGTATTTTTTAAAGTCCTGGTTGAGAATCACCACTCAAATGCTAACCGTACATCTTGTCCATAACCCCTTTGGCAGCTTCAATAATTTTTAAAAATGGTATCTGTTAGAACTTTATAGGTCTCAAAACTTCCTAAATGTTAAAAGCCAGGATTTTTACTCTATTAGTTCAACAATATTAGAACTTACTTGGTTAGTAATTATTAATCCACAAAATTCCACTTGGGAGTCCTGGTGTTCATATTTGTGTAATTAAAGGATGATACTAAGTTATGAGACCTCTGGGAGAGGAAGGAGGCCTGCGCTCGGTTCCTCTTCTCTTTGCTGCTTTAAGTGGAGCAAAAGGAATTCTTATGACAAGTCTCTAGGAAATTTAATCATTTTGGTGATTATTTTCTAAGCCTTTCCTAATTACCAAAAGGGGACTTGAGTGAGAGATACCTTTAATTTCTACAGGGTGCCTAATGTAAGGAAGGACTGGATAGTGATTGGTCTTTCTGTCCCATAAGCCCTCTTTAATGTACAGGTGAACTGAGTGTGATGCAGTTCCTATGAAGCACCGTAGAGTCATCCAGCAAGCAGCAACCACCCAGCGATGGTCCTCAGACATATGAGTAAACTGCAGAGAGTGGGAGGATGACTGGGGACGTTGGGCCATCTTAGACAGTTCCTAATAACCAGGTCTCCGCTGCTGGCTTTGAAAAGAATATATTAAGCAAGGTTCTTAAGATGAATCTTAGAAAACTTTTTGATGTTTTTGTTGTTAAGTTGAGATAGACTTTTCTTTAAGATTGATTTTTTTTTAAGATTTTATTTATTTTTATAGAGAGGAAGGGAAGGAGAAAGAGGGAGAGAAACATCAATGTGTAGTTGCCTCTCACGTGGCCCTCACTGGGGACCTGGCCTGCAACCAGGCATGTGCCCTGACTGGGAATCAAACCTGCGACCCTTTGGTTCACAGTCTGTGCTCAATCCACTGAGCTACGCCAACCAGGGCTTTAAGATTGATTTTTAAAATAAATTTTTAGAACTGCTATGAGTACTATCAAATCATTTGTTAGCATTTGTATTATTTATTTTTTTTTTAGAGAGTGGGGAAGGAAGGGAGAAAGAGAGAGAGAGAAACATCTATTGGTTGCATCTCGCACGAACCCGTACCGGGAACCAAGCCCACAGTCTAGGCATGTGCCCTGGCCAGGAATCAAACCAGTGACCCTTCACTTTGCGGGACTACACTCAACCAACTGAGCCACACCAGTCTGGGCTGAACCTAGGAATGAAAGTGGTTATGGTCCTTGAAGAAATTAGGCGTTTCTTTCCAGTTGCAAACAGCCTGGACTTTTAGAGAGACAGCCAGAATGGCTTTGGTATAGCCAGAACTTGTGAATGACAGAAATATTAAAATTCCTTTTTTAGCTCAGTCTTTATCTGTTATCTGTTTTTCTGTAGCATAGCATGACAATGTAGACTTTCTTCTACTTTGCTTTTAACTGTTCTTTCCATGTCCATTTACTTGATTTGAAGCTATTTACTGAAATAGGATCTAAACTCATCTAAACCTTCTGAAATCCCACTACTCCCCTGGGTGGGAAAGCATAGGCTTAAGCAGTAAATGGCAAAGATTCACTTCTGTTGCCTTAGTAACAGGCTTTATGTAATCAGCATTGGTTTTATGATGGCCTAGGACCAATATCTCTGGTGTTGTGTTGACGTTGATATATAAATGACATGAACAGCAAGATCTACAAGAAGATTCATTCATTCATTCATTGTTCTCACTGAGGTTTAAAAGGCAAAATAGATCCTTGCAAGAAGCTCACCCTTTGGTTAGAGTCCAAATCTGAGATGTCTGTCTGATAGTCTCGATATTTTGTTGTTCTGGATGGCAGCATTCCCTGATTGGATTAGCTACCAAGTTATAGTGAGCCTTTAAAGACCATCTTCCTGCCATCATCATATTCATCTTCTTTCCTGAATTCCACCTTATCCAAAACACCCCTACTCTTCTGTCCTTAACACCGTTCCATTATAGGGCTCTATCACTAAATGTGAACTTGAAGTTCACTGTGGCTAAATATCTTCTGTCCCTCTTTGATTATCAGAATCCTTAGAGAACTACCTGGAGACAGACAGAAATAGCTTCTGTACATACATATACACTCACACATACTTAAATAAAACAATGAAGATGTGTCCCTCAATGAACATTGTCAACCAGCTTCACCTCACAGTTACCCTAGCCAGAGAGACTTCTGCCAAGCCATTAAGGAGGTTGGAGCACTTGCTCTAAGAGCAGGCTGCCACATAACTGCACCGGCCATACCAAACTGTAGCAACCTTGTGTGCTGAGCTACCCAGCCAGCCAAAAGAACTACGTATGAGAATTTTGCAATACATAGGTAGCTGTGTTGAATTCTTAATAATAGTTTCTCTACAGTGGACTTTTTGAAATGTAGTCCAATAATCAGCAGTAAAGAAAGAGGAAATCAGTGCTCATTTGGACATGATCTGTAAGAACAATTGCAACCTCTAAAAATGGATAAGAGATGTCAAGACCTATTTCCATTCTTAAAAGTTGTGATTCCTTTATACATGATGTCAAAAACAGTCTCAGCCATGGAAAGTTACCTTGTCTTCTGTTCACCCTGATGCTTTGGCCTCCCTTAACAGTTATGCATGCTTTGCTGGAAAGGGAAGTTTAGGCCGTAAATTCAAGGACTTTGGTTAGCGAGGATTCGCTGGGGAGAAACACATCAGGTCGAGTGTTATTTACCAAGGGAAAACTAGGTAGTTCGTAGCTGTGAGAAACATCTGTTTAGAGACTGAAAAGCCATTTTGGTTTAGAGATTTCATTTTGTTTGTTTTTCTGAAACCTACAGAAGTCTACAGAAATAAGAGGAGTTTCCAAGTTGAAATTGAGGGTGGTTGTAGTCTTCACATTACCCTCTACTTAGTCAACTCGTTCACAAATTAAATTCCTGTATTTTTGAGATTGCTTTCTCCTCATTCTGGATAGAATGACTTGCCCCTAGTATGAATGAGGTGGAAGGTAGGTAGATGGTTGTGTGAGTTGGAAAACAGTAATTTGCATCAGACTGATTTATATCTACTTACTCTCGATTGGCAGGAATATATGGTGTACAGAAAGCATACCTATATGAGGCTTGATGGCTCATCCAAGATCTCGGAGAGGCGGGACATGGTTGCTGATTTTCAGAACAGGTAATTTTATTAGGAATTACAAAAATTATCTTTGGTTTTCCTCTAGTGCCGGAGATGATGAGTTTGAAAGAAATACCAACACATGTCAGATTGTTAAGTGATTATGATAGTTCCTGCCATTTTAAGAGGTAGCTAACTCTGTTCATGGCAGTTCAGATCTCGGTGTCTGTGAGAGAAAAAAATTAGTGCTTGGTAATTTTTGTGTCTGAAATCTGCTCTCTTACCAAATCAGTGCCTATTTCTTTGGGCAATAAAAAAAAATGACTTCTGAGTATGAACAAAGACCCTCCTTATGTGGATAATATGTGTGTAGAAAAAAATCCACTGGGCTATATATTCCTAAATGTTAGCAGCAGTTATCTCTGGGTGTTAACTTATAGTTGATTTTAGTTTGTTTTTGCCTACCTGTTTCACTGTATATGAGGGGTGGTGTTTTTTTTTTTTAATCTTCCTTTTTCCTGCTTTCCCTCTAGCATTTTAGCACAGCATAGTATGCCAGCCTGCAGCAGTGTGCAATCTATTCAACTGGCAGCTCTCAGTTACAGTACCTGATAATGAGCCTATGAAATTTCAAATGCTGCCTGCTGGGTGCTGATGGCTTTCAGAGCCATAATTATCCTAAGTGCAGGTTCTCATTGTAATAAGCAGAGTCTGGTTACTGCTCTCTCCAAGGAGAAAGCCAAGCTCTGCTAGTGACAGGCCTGCTGAATTCCACCCTTAATTTTCTTTCTTAAACCTGGAGAACTAAGGAGTAGAATAGATCACAGTGCTCTATAAGTTAGAAGATTCTGAATATCTGGCCTTTATCTGAATAACAGTGTAGACTGTTAATATTTAACTTTTGAGTTCTTAGGAACAAAATTAAGCACATAGCCATTTGTATTTAGCTTACAATTGTTTTCATTTCTTTCGGTTTTAATGCATGGCTTACTTCAAATGTAAAATAATTTAGCATAAAACAAATCCATAGTTCAACAAAGAATGTCCTCTGATTGAGAGTTTTTGCTATTGCACAATCCTTTACAGTAGAACACAGGTAAGAGGATATATCTTGATGTTTGGGTTTACGGTGTGTATTCAACTTCCAAATTGAAACTATGCATCTGAATTGAGGTGGCTGTTTGACCGACAATGGAGAGGAAGATCTGCTTTGGACTTATTTCAGTTCGTTACCTTGGAGCAACTGTGTGCATGGCCTAACCTGGCTCCTCTCCTAGCAGAACCTATCAGCAGATTTTTAAATTGATTATCTGAGTCATATGTAAGCATAGTAGTGCCTCCTACCCATACCACATTGTTAAGCCCCACCCCCACCCCGCAAAAAAATTTACCAGCTGATCATCATTTTATGATTTTGAAATCAAATGAAATGTATTTTGCTTTGTCCTTACCTCCTCCAACCTAAGAGCTGTAACAGACCAGAATCTCACGTACAAGACCTGTGGACTGTGTGGTTCCCCCAGGGTGCCTTTAGCTTCTCCAGCACACCCGCACCTCTGATGTGGGCACACTGGTGTGAGGCGGCATGAGTTGTGTGGTAGAAGAAACACCATTAAGTAATGGGTATTTCACTACTGCCGTTTGTGTTTATTTTTTACTGATTTGTTTGATATTATACATTTGAGGATTTCATTAACACCAAAGCTGTTTGTTTCCCAGTAACAATTAGCATTATCATATATTATAATAAAATGCCTGTTGAGGAAAGTTTGAGAAATAATTAATGAAGAAAATAAAAATCACCCACAATCCCACTACCGTTAACATTTTGGAGTATTCCTCTCTTCTTTTTTTATATATATTTTATTTATTTATTTATTTATTTATTTATTTATTTTCAGAGAGAGGAGAAGGGAGGGAGAAAGAGCAATGTGTGGTTGCCTCTCACATGGCCCTCACTGGGGACCTGGCCCGCAACCCAGGCATGTGCCCTGACTGGGAATCGAACCGGGACCCTCCGGCTCCCAGCCCGCGCTCAATCCACTGAGCTACACCAGCCGGGCTCCTCTCTTCTATAATGTACTGTATTTCACTGTGTATAATGCACGCTTTCTGCTCAAATTTTTTGAGGGAGAATAAGGGTGTGCATTACACATGGGTAGTGCCTGAACTGCCTTGTATCTGTTCTTGTGTCTTGTAATTTTTGTTACATAAAATTTCTTGTACCATAATATGTTAAAAAGTAAATGCTAAAATTCCTTTATAATACAAAAAATAAGTATCTAACTATAGATGAATTAATTAATTAAAAGGAAAGATTTTTTTTTTCCCCTGAAAGTTTGGGCCAAAAACATGGGTGCACATCATACACAGGGGCGCATTATACGTGGCAAAATGTGGTGTGTGTGTGGTTATATTTACACATTAATGCCATGTAAAGATTGTGTGTCCTGATTTCCTCTATACCATAAACATTATCATATATAATTTTAAAAATCTTTGTAATTATTGTTTTTAATGACCAGTATTCCATTATACTGGGGGGTACTATAGTTGTTGAAAATGATGAGTGAATATCTTTGTTAATAAATCTTAGTCACCATTTTAGATTGTGACTGTAGATTCAAACAAGGTAAATCACTGAGTGAAGGGATGTGAATATTTAAGACTTTGCATATTGTCAGATTGCTTTATAGAGGTCTCTGCTGATGTAGATTCCGACCAGAGCTGTGGTATACTGACTTCTAATGCTCTGGGCTTCTGAGCTGTAGTGCTGCAGCTCCTCCTGCTCTCCTAGTTCCCAGAAACAGGACCGTGGGACCCGGAGCTCGGTGTATTTTAATGACCTTTTAGTGGGGAAAAATCAATAGGTATATCTAATTAATGGCTCCTAAAATCATTTATTTAACTTGTGAAGCAATTATTTGGGCAATCCCAATAGCACACAAAAGTTTTGAAAAGTTTAGCTCTAAAAGAAGGATGTTTTCACCATTAAATTGTACTGTTATTTACTTACTAAATATCTTATTTTGCACAGCTTTTCTGGGAAACCTTACTTGAGCTTCCAAATCCTGCAGCTAAAGAGTTACTTAGGGAGCAATGAGTTTTTTTGTCAACATTTGAATAACCATGATTCTAACACCCTGCATCTAATATTAAGCAAACTGAAAGAACAGACTAACATCTTCCCTGCATACATTATGAACTAGATGATTAGAGTTGGGATTATGGCTAAAAAATAATCCCCTATATCTCAGGTATAGAAATGAACTATGCCTATGCTGACCAGAAGCTTATCAGGCAGACCCCTCCAAATGGGGGCGGAGGTTCTCAACTTACAAATTTGAATGGCTGCAGTAGGCCATTAGGGAGAAATAGACAGGTGTTTTTGAAAACAAAAAGGCATGGCTTGCCAGATATTTATTATTATTAATGAAAAAACATCAAAAGAAAAAAATTGTAGTTTCAACTAGAAAGCCCTGAGGCTCAAAGGTCAGCCAGAGTAAACAAGAACTCCTATAAAAAGCCATTTACATTCCCTTCATACAAGATTTATTTATGAGGGATCCTTCCAGGAAAGAGTCTGACTGAGACTAAAGACTGTTTGGCCAGGATGTCCTGACTGGGCAACATTCAGAGCATGTGAGCAAGTGCGTGATCCTAGAAGCCATTCACAAGGTCTTTGCTCTGGAATGCCTTGGCCTTGGCTTTGGCTTCACTCCTTCCTACCCCATGATATTTATCGAATGGATCCCCCACCACCCCCAGTTATCTGACCACTCAGACTGTGCCTTTGGGAAACAGTAGAAAAAGTGGGTGTACTGTGGGTTTTTCTTTCTTGGTAAGAGTGTTGTAGTGCTCCAGTGTCGTCTTTTATTCTGGCTCAGTATGCCTTTATTTACTGCAGTCAGCTACATGCCCAGCACTATTTGGGTACAGAGTGGCCTTAGGGGGTCATTAACTAAAGAAGAGTGAGAGTGTGACCTAGGCATGTCTTTGCCATGTTATTTCATAGACAACCTAGAAGCCTGGTCTCTAAGGCCTGTTCCGTCTCAGACCCCTAGAGGGCACCCAAACCATCATGTTGCCTTAAATTTCCCTAATTTATTTTTACCTAAATTCCTTTCACTAGTGTTTTTTTCTATATATAATACCTGTTTGTAAATGATTTCCACATCGGGGGTCTTTATCTCTCTGGCTGTCCAGACTCTGGAAATGACTCATTTTTCTGCCTCTACCATTTCTTTTATTGTAGTTACTAACTGCCTTCTACCTCCCTCCCTGTCTCACCCCTGTTCCCCAGCCCCCACCCAAGCTCAGGCTCTGGACTTCTATCAGAATTACCAAAAAAATTCTAGCCATTGGATGACTCCCTTCAGCTCTCACACAAGTATCGGAGAGAAGCCTCTGAGCACCGACCCCATCTCTGTATTCACCAAAGCAGGAGAGAGAGATGTGTGGGGAAGAGAAACCTTATCAAAGCCAAGAGATTAGTACAGCCTAGGAAGCTCAGTTTTTATTTGAAGACTTATTATGGTTAAGTATTCTCCTGTGGTCTGTGAGGTATCGAGCTTCCATTTATACCATCCCACATCTATGGGAAATGTGTTTATAAACTGGCAACACCTTTTAACTTTATGGTTTGTCCTGTATGGCTTAATCATAAGATATGACATGTTGTAAATTATATAAATAAAATTATGAAACATTAAACTTCATGATAAAATTCAAAGATAAAGCAGTAGAACTTTATAACAGTACACTGCTTTTGGAATCATGTCCTACAAGAGACCTCCAAACATGCTCAGTTATCTGTGCATGCCTCTAGGAAAGTTGTGTTTAATTGAATGCAAATAATGGACAGATTCCACTAGAACCTATCCAGCTTGGTGATTAACCAGGAAGCTTATTTCAAAATAGCTCCTTCTCTGACATTCATGTTGGCTGTTGATATGTCATCAATTAGTCACTTCAGCTGTATTCAGAGCATCTCTATTTTGTATCCCGCAAATATACCATCAGCAGTCAGGTGACTTTTTCGAGGAAGAACAGCTTCAGGGGGTGAAGGCAACCTGATGTCAGTGTATTTCCATATTTTTTAACTTGAAGTCAAAGAATAAAATTTGTTTTACATTAGGATTTGGTACCATACCTGAAATTTCACAAAACAGTAGTTTTCCTTATGACCTGTGATGATATACTATATTTTCTCATCTGTTCTATTTCTTTCTCTAAATTATTTCTTTAATCAGTCGAGATCCACCAAATTGATTTCATGCCCAATGATAGGCGTGAACTGCAATTTGAATAACACCAATCTAAATGAATTTCCGATTGTATTTCTCACTATAGTCATGACGGAAAGGGATTAGCAGCTTGATTTAGAGGATAGTAAAGTTTGCTCACCAGTATAACGCAGTCCCTTAGAAATGTTCTAGAAAAGAGCACTGGTGGCAGGAATGTGAAAACGCAAGATAATCTTAAAATATGTTTATGTCATTGGCAAGAACGAGGTTTAGACTGAGCCCCTAAATGCATGTGTGTACACAGATATATCTTATAGTGAAAGCCTATATGATCTGGCATAGCCTTGTTCCTAAAAGATACTTAGTAAATATTTGTTGCCTGAATGAGTGACAGTGGCACGTACTTGTTTATTTGTAATTCTAGGTTTCTTTAAAAGTACATGGAAACAGAAAACTTATCTAATCATTTCTATGTAAGGGCTGTGTTGGCTTTGATCAAAAAGTACTTTAATTGGCCCAGCTGGTGTGGCTCGGTGGATTGAGCGCGGGCTGGGAGCCGGAGGGTCCTGGTTCGGTTCCCGGTCGGGGCACGTGCCTGGGTTGCGGGCCAGGTCCCCGGTGGGGGCCATGTGAGAGGCACCCATGCATTGCTCTTTCTCCCTCCCTTCTCCTCTCTCTGAAAATAAATAAATAAAATCTTAAAAAAAAAAATAAATAAAAACATTAAAAAAAAAAAGTACTTTAATTGTAGTCTGTCTTCATGGATTGATCCTAAATTCACCTTAAAATGTACACAGAAGTCATGACCTGGGTCTTAATCCCGGGACCTTGGGTTGTTTTTCCTGACTGACTTTTCTTCTGAAAATGAGTGCTTTGAAATCATAATTAGTACTCAAATTACAGGAAGTTATAATTCCTGGGGGAAACACCAGGAAATACTGATTTATCATCTCCTCTGTATAAACTGTGGATGGCACGACTTGTTAAAAATATGACTATTAAAATTTGCCCGGCTGGTGTAGCTCAGTGGATTGAGCGCGGGCTGGAAACCAGAGGGTCCCGGTTCAATTCCCAGTCGGGGCACATGCCTGGGTTGCAGGCCAGGTCCCCAATGAGGGCCATGTGAGAGGCAACCATACATTGCTCTTTCTCCCCTCCCTTCTCCTCTCTCTGAAAATAAATAAATAAAATCTTTACAAAAAATGACTATTAAATTTAAAGAAGGCCTCTACTTCCATAATAACATAGAGTTCTGTTATATTTGCTACATGTTTATAATTATATTGCCTGTCAGTCAATATTATTGGGCAAAGTAGATCTGCAGTTTGGAAGATGATAGCCATGGTTTGATCTTAGCAATAGAACACCTTTGTACGATGTGTCAGAGAAACACAAGATCAGGCCTGGGCAGCCACGGAAACTCTGTGTAGCCCTAGATGTTGTTCTTCATTCAGAGATTCCTCTTTTATGCTGCATGCCATTTTTCTTTTTCAGTTTTTCCTCTAAACATACATCTACCTCCCTTTTCTGCAGGACTGACATCTTCGTGTTCCTGCTAAGCACACGTGCTGGAGGACTGGGGATCAATCTCACTGCCGCAGATACAGTAAGTCATTGAGAGCACAGTACACTGGATGCGCAGGTTTTCTACTATAAATACCTTGTTTGGTTGGTGTTGCCCTTTGTAGCACAGACTTCTTATTTCTTTGCCTTCAGTTATGTTAGACAGTAGTCACACTTCATCTGGAACGGGAACTTTAAGCTTTCTTTTGCATTTTTCTCTACATTCTGTTAGAATAAATTTCTTATACATTCATTCAGCAGGTATTTGGTGAATGCCTACTGTGTGTCTAAACACCTGCAGTATGTCACTGAATAAACAGACTGAAAAAAAAAATCAGTCAATCCAACCAGGAGCTATAACTGACCAAATCAGGAAGGATTGTTTTATTACTCTTATGCATTATTTCCCCATAGGAAAAATTCATATTTTTGTATCCCAAACTTTAAAAGGTAGTTGGAAAGCAATGAATTGATAATTTAAAAATATGTATGGAAGACATTTATTTCATCAAATGATCTATCCTTTCATACCAAGTCTCCTCAGGGAATACTTTGGCATCTGAAAGGGAGACAATAACATTCCTTTTGAATCTCAGAATTATTCCCAGGATTCAAATGTTTGTTTGTTGTTTTTTTATTTTCAGAGAGAAGGGAAAGGAGGGAGAAAGAGAGAGATAGAAACATCAGTTGGTTGCCTCTCATGCCCCCAGCGGGGGACCTGGCCTGCAACCCAGGCATGTGCCCTGACCAAGAATCAAACCTGCAACTTTACAGTTTGCACAGTGATGCCTAACCTACTGAGCCACACCAGTCAGGGCAAGATTCAAATATATTTAATAACAATTTCAATAATCTTGAGACATAAAAATGCATAAATGGGAAATTGTTTTGCAGAATGCATGCCTCTGAAAAATGTCATTTTGTGTGGTGGTTCTGGTGCTTCTCTGTGAAATACAGAGCATCAAAATTCTCATGAATAGGAGGATGCAAACTGTGGAGGGTCATAGCAAAATGAAATACAAGGGTGCAGAGGCTTGGATAGTCTCACAGCAGAGCTGGAACCAGATCCCATATTTTCCTGTCTCTACGCCTAGGCTTGTGTCCACTCTTCCTCCTTCTTGACAATGCCATAGAACTGTCTCCTTTCAGGAATGAGACATTTTGTGTTAACAACCGTAGGACTCATCCATACCTTCCTTGGCATTTAAACCTCTTCAGGCAGTTAACCAGGTCGGGACAGGGCTCCAGAGCCTGAGTATCACTAGGGTATAGCTAGGTAGATTCTATATCTACATGCACATCATCAGCCTCAGTCATCTTAAGGGAAGTCTGTCTTTGATGGCTGTTTTTACAGGTTTTCTGATGTGGTGGCTCAGAGCCATATCAGATAGCAGAAACTTGGCTTTCTCTTTGCCCCTTGCTTCTCTGTAAGCATTTCATACAATTCCAACTTAGTCATACTCTCAGTATGAGTACAAGATTCATTACTTTCTCCTAGCTGATCTTTTGGACTCCAGTCTCAGCCCTCAGCCCCATACCTACTAATTATACCCTGCTTTACTAACCGCGCCACTCCCTTGCTTACAGCCAGGGAGTCTCCATCATCTACAAGATAAAGTATCGGCCCCTTTGCATGGCATACAAGGTCCTTCATTTTGTGGCCTTTATCTCTCTTCCCAGCCTAATTGCCAGACTATTTCCCCTTCTAAAAGTTATGTTTCAGCCCTGGCTGGTGTGGCTCAGTGGATTGAGCACTGGCCTGCAAATCGAAAGCCGGTTGGAACCCTGGTCAGGGCACATGCCTAGGTTGCAGGCGAGGTCCCCTGTTGAGGACGTGCAAGAGGAGGCCAATTGGTCTCCCTCTCCCTCTCTTTCTAAAAGTAAATAAATTTTTTTTTTAAAATTTGTGTGAGCCTGGCTGGTGTAGCTCAGTGGATTGAGCGCGGGCTGGGAACCAAGCGGTCCCGGTTCGATTCCCAGTCGGAGCACATGCCTGGGTGGCAGGCCGGGTCCCCAGTGTGGGCCATGTGAGAGGCAACTACACATTGATGTTTTTCTCCCTCTCTTTCTCCTTCCCCTCTCTCTAAAAATAAATAAAATCTTTAAAAAAAATTTTTGTTTCAGAAATGACTGACTTGTAGTTTTCCTGAACACTCCATGCTGTATCTCACTGTTGCATAAACTGTTCCCTTAGAATAGATTGTTGTTCTTCCACCTGGTAAATTTCAAAACCTCGTTTTTGATCAGGGTTTATTGTGTTATGTGGGCTGGTAAAGTTTCTCTGATAAGATGACATTTGAGCCAAGATATGAAGAAAGTGAGGAAATGAGCCAAGCATTTATCTGGCAGAAAGAAGAGCATTCCAGGCAGAGGAGATAAATGTAAAGCCCTGAGGTGAGAACATGGTTGGCATAATCAAGCAACAGCAAGCAGCCCTGTGTAGGTGGAACAGAATGAATGAGGGGCAGAGCGATGTGAGATGAGTGTTGCAGAAGCAGATCGTGGAGGGCTCAGTAGGCCACAGTAAGGATTTTGAGATGGGAGACCACTGGAAGAATTAGAACAGAAGAGTAACATAATTTGGCTTGAGTTTTCAGTGTGTCCTTCTGGCTCAGGGGTGGGGCAGGGGTAGGGAGAACTACAGGGAGAAAGGTAGAAGCAAGAAGTTCAGTTAGGAGTTAGACACAAGGATTAGAACAGAGAAGGTGGTGAAAAATAATTGGAATCTGCATGTATTTTAAAGGCACAGCCAATGGAGTTTTGCTGCTAGATTGGATGTGGGACATAGAGGAGGTGTGAAGAAGTCTTAATTTATTTGACCTGAGCAACTGGGATGATGGAGATACCAGTTACTGATTAAGGGGAATATTGGTGGGGGGTGGGGAGCAGGTTTGATTGGGAGACTCAAAAATTTGGTTTTGGGGTAGGTTAAGTTCAAGATTCTTAGCAGACACTAAGTGGCAGTGTCACCCAGGCAACAGGGTCTGGAGTTCAGGAAAAAGATTGGGGCTGAAGATGTATTTTGGAATCATCAGGTCAGAGATGACCATTTAAGGCCATGAGGCTGGATACTTTTATTTGTTCAAAATGCCTATCTCAGGTTTGGTCTATGGTTTCTTAAGGAATAGTTCCCCTAGTCGTTCATTTGAGTGATCGAAAAATATGCAGATTTGAGGGGGGCTGAGATCTGCATCCTGCTTCCAGTGTTCATATGGTTTGCCTTGTGGGGGTAAGAGCTCCTGCCAGCCACAAAGAACCAAAATAGGCCCCTAACACATAGCTAGAAGAGTAGAAATAGGAATTCCCTTTTCATCCTGGGGACTAAAGAGAGGTTCTGAATATCCCAAGTTCCCAATTCCAAATAATTTACATTTAATTTTGAAAGGAGGGCTTGGGGATTCACTTGTAAATTAAAACCTTCTGGAATACTCCAAAAAATGAAACCACAGATTGAAATGAATTCCTAGGTTATGCTTTGTGTGAAGTCAGGTTATACTCTGTATATTATTAGAAAAACAATAGGCCTTACTGCTTGCCTGGCATTTTTCCTTTGTCCCAAGATTTATTTAGCTTTGGAAGATCCCCAGAACCATTTATGGACAAGGAAGAGGTTAGTCAGCCTAAAATGTCAGTAAGAACTCAATCTCTCATGATTGAGAATGCATATATAAACACGGATTTATAAACAGTGGGACTGTGGCCCACTCTGTTAGTGAAAACCTGGCTTTAGCATGTGTGTGATGGATGGCGGCCGCCCTTTACTATCTGTGTTGTTCTTTGTGTGTTCTCGCCGAAGTAGGGGTCTCTGCATTTGACTTTTTAGTGAGGGGCGGTTGTAACCCGCACTGTTTGTTTTGTTTCTGTCAGACCTGTTTTAAATGCTTACGTGTAGAGAGGGATTAAGGCGCTTTTGTTCCTTGGTGGCAATGTGAGAAGTCCTTTGTCCCTTGAGACAACATGGGACAGCTTTCAGCCCTCCCAAGGGACTGAACTTCCATCCCTTCTCTTGGGGGAGAAAGAGTTCCACCCTCCAAGTGTTGGTCTTTTTTTTTTTTTTTTTTTTTTTTTTTCCGGTTCCTCTTGAAATTTTCCTGTTTTCCATTCAGTTCCTCATCCTCTGCAACTCCTTTTCATTGACCTATATATAGCTAGATGCTCCGCCTCACCCGCTCTCACCTTCCTGCTGTCGCTCGTGTCCAGTACGGCATTCACAACTTCATGAAGGTGCTAATTATTAATATATTTCTCCTTAGTCATTGCTGGGCCACGCTTTGTGGGTTGACATGCTTTAATCTTTCCTAATTAAGACAGCTATTCGAATCCTTTCATTGTTACTTGTTTTTCTGTGGAATGCCTCACCGAGTTCCATAAACCTGATTACCAAACACGGTGTCTTCTCAGTCCCACAGCAATTGTCTCAATTCCCCACCCCGAGTTTAAGTCGTGGTTGGTTGATTCGGTGTTTATGTCAAAAGTGAGATGATAACCATACATCTAGTTTGGGTTTTAGTTCTCATTCTTCTTTCAGCTTATTAACTCTTACATACTTCATATTCTTTTTCCCTGGGCAAGTAGTTTTCCAAATAGGATCTTATTTTATTCTCTCTCCCTCCTAAAACCCCTTACATCTTTTAATTCATTCAAATGATAAATAGCCACTAAATTTGGTGGGGAAGGGGCATGAAGTTCAATTGCAAACCTATCTCCTTAGGCTGTATTTAATCTTCTTATTTATGAGCTCAAAAGAACCCAAGTTGAATCAGGTTTGGTTGCCACTGAGACTTCCAGGAAAAATGTAAATGTTAAGGAAGCACCTATGAAATGATTCATAGTATAGAACTCCCCATTACGAACTGGTGCTGAACAGTCACCTCAGGCTTGGACAACTAAAAGTTCTGTGTTTTAGGTGTGACATCAGCTCTCATTTTCCACATTTGCAGTCATTTTTGGTATGTCAAGGAAGTAATGTTTTCCCCTAGCCCAGTTAGTGGTTTCTTTTTCTTTTTTTTAAGATTTTGTTCATTTATTTTTAGAGAGAGGGGAAGGCGAAAGACCTCTTACTTGCCCCCGAATGGGGACCTGGCCTGAAACCAAGGTCTGTGCCCTGACTGGGAATCGAAACAGCGCTTTCGGTTAGTAAGCTGATGCTCAGTCCACTGAGCCACACCAGCCAGGGCAAGCTGTTTACTATTATTAACTGTCTTCTCTTCTTAAAAGTTTAAACTGGATTTTCTAGAATTTTGCATATCTTATTGCAAAATGTCCTGTGGTCAGGTTTGCTATGCTCCTCTACAAGTGAAAGCATTGTGCACTTGGAAATCCTAGGTCTGTGGACATTATGGATTAACAATGAGCTTTTCACTATGATATTTCTTCAGCAGGCAGTTTGTCATTTTCTCCCCAGGAATTCTGTACTAAAACTTGAGGGATTATACGTCATATAGAAGCAAGACAAAGGGAACAACAGTAGGGGTTCTTAATTAGTAGAGGCAAGAGCATTGAAAATGCTGATGCTGCCCTGGCCAGGTTGCTCAGTTGGTTGCAGCATCATCCCAAACACCGCAAGGTTGTGAGTTCGGTTCCTGGTCAGGGCGCATACCTTGGTTGCATGGATTCAATCCCTGGTCGGGGCATGTTTGGGAGGCTGCTGATTGACACATCTCACATGGATGTTTCACTCTTTCCCCCTTCCTCTTTCCAAAATCAATGAACATGTCCTCAGGTGAGGGTTAACAAAGAAGAAATGCTGATATCTTTTGTTTATCTTCACCTGAAGTCTGAATTCTTCAGAGAATAGAAGATTTGCCTCCATTTTTTAATAAGAGAAAGAAATAATTTAGGAATAGTGTTAAGCAATGGGAAAAAAGTATCATAGAGAAACAATTTCAAGAGAGACAAATCGCTATTCAGTTTACATTTTTAGGCTCTGTCTAGTTGTTTGTTTGTTTAAGATTTTATTTATTTTTAGAGATAGGGGAAGGGAGGGAGAAAGAGAGGAGAGAAACATCCATCAGTTGCTTCTTGCACACCCCCAACTGGGGACCTGGCCCCAAATCAAACCAGTGACCTTTGAGTTTGCAGGCTGATGCTCAGCCCACTGAGCCATGAGAGCCAGGGTGGCTCTATCCAGTTTTGATCAATCTCCTTAGATGTTCTAGTATCAATCGAGTAGTGTCTATGGGATTTTGGTTTGCACTGATGGATCTTGTCTGTCCTCTAATAACTCTAGATGGGCAGATATTTTAAATAGTGCCCATGAAATAATTGGACAATTATAGAAGATAGTCAGTGATTAAATGGAAACTTGGACCAGGGTTGGAAATGCAAGGTATCGTTAATAGAGCAGGTTGTGGGGAGAGACTTTCAGACTGTTGGCTCAGGCCAGTCTCTTTCTAATTTATAAGATGAAGGAAATACATAGGGTTTTTGTGAAAATTTAATGAGATATGTGTGCACACTAGTGCCAGACACATTTTAAGTGCTCGACAGATTTTAGCTGTTATAATTTCTAATAGAAATTCATGAGGAGTAGGGAAAGGAGACATTGTTATAGGCAGGAGAAATGAGGGAGGCTTTCCTGAACATGGTGAAGCTTGAACAGAATCTAAAGGACCAACAGAGAAGAGATGAAGAATTCTAGGTCAGAAAAACAGCTTGAGGAACAAGTGGTACAAACAAATGAAATTCAAGTGAGGAACACTGAAGAGACCTGTCTGACAAAAGGGAAAGGGTGTCTTTATGTTAGGAAAGAAGAGAAATGAAGTTGGCTCAGTATAGTAGGGCCTGATTAATAAGGGAAGTTTGGACTTGATTTGTTACAGCATAGCTGGCAGAGAGGGGAGTAGTCTGGAATGGCACCCAAAGTGGGCTGAAACCTAGGAAGCATTAGTGAGCTGGTCTGAGAGCATTAGTAAACCAGACATAGGTGGCGAGCGCCTAGTCCAGAATAGGGACAGGGAGACTATAATAAAAGGATGGGTTCATTTCTGAAGAAACACTGGCTGGACATGGTGGCTTGATTGAATATAGAGGAGGATGCATGAGGGATGAGGGCCATTTTGAACTGGCTTTCTTGCAAGGGGTCCACTGTGTTGGATGGTGGCCTCAGGGCTGAGGGCCCAGGTGCCTTGGTTTTAGGATGACTTATAGGATGGGGAAGGGACAGTGTGTTTTGTTGTTATTAGTTGTTTAGCAAACTAGAAGTAGCTTCCAAGGAACCTTTGAACATGTCTTCCCTAGTATTCAAGGGATAAGAAATGACCCTGTTAGTGGGAGCCTGAGAATTCATGAAAGCCATACGGGTCTCATGTCCAGGTAGGCCTAGTGTGAAAGGGAGGCTCTCCCATTCCTCACATCCCAGGCCTGCCGCTTACTTAGGCTATGTAATCTTGGATAAATTCTCTAATTCCTCTGTGCTTCAGTTTCCTTATGTCTAAAATGGGGTCTTGTGCCCTGGCTGGTGTGGCTCAGTGGATTGAGGACCAGCCTGCAAGCCAAAGGATCACTGGTTCGATTCCCAGTCAGGACACATGCCTGGGTTGTGGGCCAAGTCCCCAGTAAGGGGCGTGAGAGAGGCTACCACACATCAATGTTTCTTTCCCTTTCTTTCTCCCTCCCTCCTCCTCTAAATCTAAATAAATAATTTTTTAAAATTAAAAAAATAAAATGGGGTCTTAATAGTACCTAAATCATAGTGATTATGTGATTTCAGTGCATGAATACACTAAAAGCACCTAGAACAATGACTGGCAAATAGTAAGCGCTAAGTGTTAACTTTTTTTTTTAAAGTCACTCAATCCACTGAGTCACACCAGCCAGGGCTAAGGGTTAACTACTAATATTATTGCTGCTCCATCTTTTTAAATGAAAATTTTGGGGGGAAAGTTCAGAGTATGTCTCTTGCCTAGGACAAGTGAAGGATTGGCTTGGTTTTATAAATGCATGCCTGCTCATCTTTATGTTATAGGAAAATTTCTGGCATCAAACACTGCAAAGAGATGAGAGGCTGGGTTGCTCTCAGAATTCCTGGTGTTATGCTGAGAGTGCCTCAGCCTTTGCTGTGTTCTTGTCCTGCCTGTGCAGGTGATTTTTTATGATAGCGACTGGAACCCCACTGTGGACCAGCAGGCCATGGACAGAGCCCACCGCCTGGGGCAGACAAAGCAGGTTACCGTGTACCGGCTCATCTGCAAAGGCACCATTGAAGAACGCATCCTACAGAGGGCCAAGGAGAAGAGTGAGGTAAGCACGCGGCAAAGGAAGTACCGCACTGGTGAATAAAAGTCCAGTCACATTGACTAGACTAAGATTCTTGCCTTTTGTTGGTCTCAAAGGGCTACATTTCTTCTGGATAGAAAATAAAATCAGGAGAAAAAAGGAAGAAAAAGAAACAAAAGATCAGGTCCTATGTAGTGGTCATCTCTGCCGCCTGGCTGTTCCTTACTCCTTTCCACCACAGTGGTGTTCGCGTCTCAGGTTTGGCTGCCGCTCCCGTGGAGAGGACAGCAGGCGTGGCCCTCGCGTTCGACGTGCTCTCACGTCCAGGGAGAAGGGCTGATATCCGCGCTCTCACCCTAGTTCTCTCAGCCTCTGAGTCGTATGTCAGATTTGCTAATTTCCAAAGAAATTATTGTTTGGATGTTTTTCCCATCTTGATTTAGTATTATTGGATCTTCTAGCGACCAGATGCCCAAGCGAAGAATTTCTTACTGCCCTTTCTGTTAGAAATGGGTGAGCCAGTAGGATGAATAAAAAAGAAACAGGGAACCCAGGGGCCTCACCAGAAGAGTGAGAAGGAAGCTGCTTTTTTTTGGAGATTTGCCAAGATGGAATGGATGCCTGGTTGTGACATTTTGATCTGCTTTTATGTAGATCCAGCGGATGGTGATTTCTGGTGGGAATTTCAAACCAGATACTTTGAAACCCAAAGAGGTGGTTAGTCTTCTTCTAGATGATGAAGAATTGGAGAAGAAATGTACGTACCCTAAACCTTTTACCAATACTCTCTCCTCCCTACAAAAGATGTTTTCCTGGCTCCACACATCTGAAAAAGGAAGAGGCCCTGGCTGTGTGCCAAGTGTAGGCGAAGCCAAAGACTATATTTGGGGAGAAACATTTTTATGTTAATATTTTATATTAAAACCAAAATAAAGACGTTGTGGATTAGAAGGTAAAATTCACTTTTTTTTTTTTTTTTTTTTTTTAAGATTTTATTTTCAGAGAGAGGAGAAGGGAGGGAGAAAGAGCAATGTATGGTTGCCTCTCACATGGCCCTCACTGGGGACCTGGCCCGCAACCCAGGCATGTGCCCCGACCGGGAATTGAACTGGGACCCTCTGGTTCCCAGCCTGCGCTCAATCCACTGAGCTACACCAGCCGGGCCAATTTTTTAAGTAATATGACTTCAAAAATATTTGCACCAGGAAGGCTGTATCCCTAGACTCCTCAGCAGTAATATATTTACTTTGTTCTGCCCAGAGAAATCTTTTTATGGAGAAGACGGAGAAACACACTACTGTATCATACAAACCATTCTCCCATTTATTTCTGGCTCTTGAGAACAATGGGTTTTCGACTCACCTTGTGAACCTCTGAGGACTTCTACAGCATCACATCAGAAATACAATGAAGCTCCTTTCTTGTGTACTCACATTTGCCACCACTTTCTAAAAACATTTTGGGATTCAAAAGCACTCTTGACCTGTGCAGTGCAGAGCTATTGAAAGGCAGAAAGAAGGAAAAAGAGTAAAGGCAAGGAAAGGTTTATAATTAAATTGAATCATAGGTTGGGTTTTTTTTGAAACATGGTTTGAACCAAAACCAACCTGTTAATAATCCAAGAACTAGGTTTCTTCTCCAAGTTAGAAAACTACAGGGTTATCTGCCTTGGACAGATAGAAGTGTTACTTTGGAATACAAATATCAAAAAATATGGCCACTTCAGCCCTGGCTGGTGTAACTCAGTGGATTGAATGTGGGCTGCAAACCAAAGGGTCGCCGGTTCGATTCCCAGTCAGAGCACGTGCCTGGGTTGCAGGCCAGGCCAGGTCCCCAGTGGGGGCCACGTGAGAGGCAACCACACATTGATGTTTCTCTCCCTCTCTTTCTCCCTTCCCTTCTCTCTAAAATAAATAAATAAAATCTTTTTTTAAAAAAATATGGCCACTTCAGTTTCAAAGAATAAGGATTATGATTGCCCCAGGTATTTCATCAGAGCTTTTTTTTTTTTAATTATTATTTTCCTGATAGTAAGATTGCGGCAAGAAGAGAAACGGCAGCAGGAAGAAACCAACCGAGTCAAAGAGCGCAAGCGCAAGCGGGAAAAATATGCGGAGAAGGTATTTCAAACTCGAGGTGGCTGACAAGGACTGCAGGGGGAGGCTGGGCGGTATTTACGCAGAGGCTTCAGGGTACATGTCTTGTCATCTCAGTTACTGGCTGGTTATCCAGCTCAGCTGTATGTGATAACGTAGCAGTTCTGTGCTTATTGACATTTGATGAGAAATGCAGCCGTGGTAGACATGTACTTCCAACACAGACCCAGCCTGTCTGTAGTCACGTGTAGTTATGGAAGCCGTTTGTCGGGGTATGACAAAACCTAAGGCTAATTAATGTGGGCAAGATAGACGTCACATTATTAGAGTCCACAGAATCTTAGAAAGAACTTCAGAGATCATTAGACCCAGTCCTTCTACCGTGTTTCTGCTAGTGTATCACAGTGTCCTCTACTGTTGGAGAAACAAATCTCTGGCTATTCTAGTTCCGTACATCTCTTTTTCTCCAATTTATGCCAAGGATTTGAGCTGTTTTTGTCTCCCTTCTGACATCTGCTTGAGCCCACCAGGCTAACTGCAAAGTGGAAAGTAGTTCCCCTACATTTCTCCCTATCTTGCTGTTTCTACTAAAGTATTATATTAGTAATGCTTATCCCTGGTCCTCATTGCCATGTAAATCTGAAGTGAGGCCCTCTGGACTTGCTCTTATTTCAGGAGTTAGCCTGTTAGTTCTGACTAGATTCCCGGACTTATTTTACGTCCAAAAGTTGGTGGTTTAGAACCACTTTACTGCATTCTAAAAAGGTATTTTTCGTGGTGGGTTCGCCCTGCCTTTGAGTTGCACTGCCCTTCTCATCTTCCCCGACCCTGGCCTGGCCCCTCTTGAACAAGTCAGCCGCCTGAGCTTCAGGCACCTCTGTGGCTCTGGGCCCTTGAGTCTGACAGTTGCATCTGCCTCATTTCCTTGGACTGTTTGGTTTACCTGAAGCATATTGCTTATCTAGCCACATGTTAAAGTTTGTTTTAAGTGAAGGTCAGCTTCTTCCCCTTACCCACACTTGTATTGGACCTCGTGCCCAGCCATATGGCCTTGACGGTCAGCAGCCTAGAAGCCTGTGTATATTAAATGCTCATCTTCCAGTAGACACACTGACCATTTTAAAGTCCACACCCTCAGTTGTACCTTCTGCTAAGCAGCACTATTACGAGCCTGACGAATGCCCGTGGCACACACTATAGTTTTAGACCTGGGAAGTCCCAGGAATGAAGGATCATGTTCCTCCTAGCCTGGGCTGCCATCTCTACCCAGTTCTTCAGATTCTCTTTTATGATTCCATCCTCACATCGCTAACCCATTACTTCATACTACTTAGTATTGAAGTAGCTTTAACACCCAGAAACAATATCAAAGGAGAAAAGATGGTTTTCTCATACAGGACATTGTAAGGTTTACTGGGTTTGCATCAAATGCCATCCCTGCTCTGAGCACAGAAGTTTCAGATAAATACCCAGTGATAATATAAGCTACACAAAGGTATACCATATTAATCCTAATAGAGGTGTAGAAACAAAGGCAGTTAGGTACAGTAAGTGGATATGGTCTCCAGAATTTTCCAAGTACATTGTGTGACTGATTGCAGGTCGCTAATCTGTGACAATGCCCTACTGAACTTGATTCTAGAAATCCTAAGTATAGCTCAGTCACTCAACTCTCAAGCTTTTACATGTAAATTGAGGAAATGATGACAAAATCATTATTCCTTGGGTGTAGTAAGAACTTTCATTCTCCTTATGTATATTTAAAAAGAAGGCAGAGTAAATATACTCTGAAGACAGATGCACAGAAAATATACTAAAGACATTAGCCCTCCCTCTTACAAGACTGCGTCAGTTCAGCCCCTGTTAAGTGCTGCTGCTCAGACACGCCACAAGCTGGCTGTACACTTTGACCCGTGAGGGTTAGGCTTGGTGCAGCTTTGATTCAGTGTGACTGGCCTCCCTTTCAGTCTGTATTACTGCGGTAGAATATGCATAAACTCTTATGAAGCTATCCCTTTCCTCCTTCCTTACGAGGTTTTTTCTTAAAAATACACTAATTGCAAAAAATGAAACCTAGACGTTTACAAAGTCACATTTCTGTCATTAATTTTGTCTCTAACTCCCCTTTCTTTTGGTGCCTATCTATCTCCATGATTTGTCCATACTTCTTCTTTTGTGTGTTTCCAGAAGAAAAAGGAAGATGAATTGGATGGAAAGCGGAGAAAGGAGGGTGTGAATTTGGTGATCCCATTTGTTCCCTCAGCTGATAACTCCAACCTCTCAGCTGATGGGGACGACTCCTTCATTAGCGTGGACTCGGCCATGCCCAGCCCGTTCAGTGAGGTGAGGCTCCTCTTAGATGCCCTCATTGCAGCAGGGGCACTGTCCTGACCTTGTAGGCTTTGCTTCTCGTGGAGTCCTCCTGCCTTCTAGAAGGGGGTTGCACGTGGAATCCATAAGGAAAAAAGCAAATGAGGGCAGGCTGGCTTCTCTGGAGTCAAAGCAGGGTATCTGACCCTCAGGAGTGAAGCTGGGCAGGAGAGGGAAACAGTGGCAGGACCTCAGAAGCACACCCTCACATAGGTCAAAGGGCCGTGGGCTGTGGACACAAGGACTAGTGGCAGTGGTCTTGATCCTTCCTCTAGATCTCCATCAGCAGTGAGCTGCACACCGGCTCCATTCCCCCTGACGAGAGCAGCAGTGACATGCTGGTCATCGTGGATGATCCAGCCTCTTCAGCCCCTCAGTCTCGAGCCACCAACTCTCCCGCTTCCATAACAGGCTCTGTCTCAGACACCGTGAATGGTAAGTGATGCTGCTGTTCTGTACAACTTGGGCCTGGTCCACTGCCTCAAGAAAAGCATTGGTTTAGACACAAGATAAGGTCCTGATTCCTTTTAGGGTAATGGCGTTTTCTACTTTCTTTAAAGAAGTGTGGCGTCAAGCAGACATAATTTGTTGGCTCATTCTTTCGTTAGCCCTGTCAAAGTGAAAAGGAGAAAGAAGGTTTAAGGAAAGCAAAATGAAACTTTATAAAGATTTCAGACTTATTTGTTTTCTTTCATACTTCACCCTTATTTTTGCTAGTTTAGTTAGCTTCTCTGGGCCCTTCCTCACTTTGTTCTGTGGGGCTCAGTGTTGCTACTGCTTGAGGAGCTCTAGGTTTTAAAACGTGGGAGTCAAAGGTGACTCTCTGAGGCATGAGCGCATTGTAGAGTGCAGGTGGGCATCAGGTAGCCAGTCCCTGGGGTTCGTTTAGTGATGATCTCATTTAGAGAAGAGATTCAGGAGTAATGGAACCACTCTTGAGTCAGCCTGATTTAGCTGTTCAGAAGTCCTGCTAACTCTTTGTGACTTGGTGGGGCAGCCATTAAATGAGGACACAGACTTCCCTTAAGGTCCTGAAACAAACACCCTTAGAGCCAGCCTTCCCTGTTAGGGGAAGATTCTGTTAACATATGAAGAAATTGACTTTCCCCCGCTTTTGGCCCATTTGTTTCCGTAGGAATTTCAATTCAGGAAATGCCAGCCGCAGGACGTGGTCACTCAGCCCGAAGCCGAGGCCGCCCTAAAGGTTCAGGAAGCACAGCCAAAGGAACAGGGAAAGGCCGAAGCAGAAAGTCCACCGCGGGCAGTGCTGCCGCAATGGCAGGAGCCAAAGCAGGGGCTGCGGCGGCCTCTGCGGCCGCCTATGCAGCATACGGGTACAACGTGTCTAAAGGTACGGAGGCCCAGGGGGCTGGGCAGGCTCCATGCTGGGCAGGCACAGTCTGGAGGGTCTGTTGAACATTCTGCCAGGTAGAGCAGGACGACACCTCCAGGCCAAGGAAGCTCTTTTCAGACCCCCACATCAGGCTTTGCGTCTGTGTTGAGCGGTCCCTAACTCTCCCCTTGTCCTGCGAGGTGGAAATATCTGTGAAAAAGCAGAGCTGAATGTGTGGACTATGCTACTTTAAACAGTCAGAATTTTTCCTGCTTTGAGAACTAATGTATTTTCCGAGACCCATATTTCAGTAGTCTAGGCTAGCACACTTAACATTTACCCAGCAGTGTGATCCGTCACCTTGGGCACTAAGTGCTGTGTGCATAGCCGTGTAACGCATGGACCCTGCTCTTGGGTGAAAAGGAGAAGCTGTCCATGGAATGCGTTTAACAGCAGGACCGGGCAATGTACGTGTACTGAGTGAGAAAAGAGGGAGAGAGGACGAATCGTGGTTGTAGATCAGAGGGAAGAACCATGGCCCTGAGGACAGAGTGGCCAGACTGTAGTTCAGAAAGCAGGAGAAGGGTGACAGGGACTTGGACTGGCGGCAGAGTGCTGGCGGTGACCGAGGCATGTTGGAGGCCACCAAGCAGGTCAGTCAGGCTGCACTGAAGAGAAGCAGTGGGAGCCGAGGTTAGCAAGACAGAGCAAGACCTGAGGGGCAGCAGTTTATCGGGGGTGTGACACGGCTCTGGAAGGTTTGAGAAGGGAAGCGGCTGTTGTGGCCATGACAAGTGGAGGACAGTTACAGCAGTGAAATGCGGGGCATCAGAGGCGGTAGAAGGGGGACTCCCGCTCACAGACCCGTTTAAAACGTGGGCTGTGTTCAGCTCACAGGGCTTCTGTAGCAAGTAAGGGCACATTGAAGGCAGAACGCTCAGTCAGCGTTAGTCGCCGCCCCTTCCTCCTGCCGCAGGAATGCTGGCTTTCACTTACTTGTTCATTCGACAAATGTGAAGATAATAGCCTGGGCCACTGTTTCTTAACCCTGATCACATCTGTGGCAAACGGCAATCTTGCCAGGATCTCACCCACAGTTGGGCAGAGCATGGCACTCACCAGGCTTTCTCCTGGAGCCCTGACCTGAGAAGGGCACTGGGGGGCAAAGGAGGCAACAAGGAGTAGAGTTGCACAAGAAAAATCAACACTGCTTGATAACTGGAAATGGAACTCAAGGGAAGGAACCGCTTCAGGGATTACTTGCAGTTCTGCTGTGAATGAGAAAAGACACGTCGGCCCAGCAGGCACTTAGAGTTCTTTTTAGGAAAGCAGAACCAGTACCCAAGAAACCATCAAAATACCATTTTAGACAGTGTGTTACCAGATGTAAGTGGGTCTGCCGCATGCGAGGAAAAAAGGGTTCGCTGTTGTCCCGGAGCCATCACTGAAGACGAGGTGCTGGCCCTGGGTCCTGGGGTGGCAGGGCTTGGAGAACGGCGCCAGGAGAGCCGCGTGAGTGTGAACACGGGACGGGGTGGGCAGCCTCGTGCCCTCCGGCCGGCCTGGAGAGTGGAGAGCATTCTCTGAAATTAGTAAGCAGTTCAGCATAAGTGATGCCCCAGGTTGAAAGAAGGAATGTCAGCAGGTGCATGAGTGCCTAGTAAGTTAGAGCTCACCCTTGGCTTCCCCACACTGGGTAATGTGTGCTCAGTCCTTGAGCGCCAAGGTGCTGTCTTACTCACTCCCTGTTGATGCGGTAATGTAGAGAGGGCTGGGTAGGTGTTGTATTTCTCTTAAAAATGCATCCTTCTTACTGAGAGAAAAAAAAAAGTTGACAAGAAGAGCAAGCAAATGTGCTAAAAGCAGGAAGGGTTCCTACAACCTCTCCTCCAGCCCAGACACCAGTAACCAAGGTCGGGCCCTGAGGCAGCTCAGGCAGGATGGTGCTTATACTCCCGTTTCTCGCTCCGCCCCACAGGAATCTCTGCCAGCAGTCCTCTGCAGACATCTATGGTTCGGCCTGCTGGCCTTGCTGACTTTGGACCTTCAAGCGCCTCTTCTCCCTTGAGTTCCCCTTTGAGCAAAGGAAATAATGTTCCCGGGACTCCCAAGAGCCTCCACTTGACCAGCAGCCTAGCCCCAGACTCCCTGGTCCGGAAGCAGGGCAAAGGCACCAACCCCTCTGGGGGGCGATAACCACCTGGGCCTCCAGCTTCCTTCAGCCAAACCACGTGCTGGAGTTCCGGCCTGCACATGGTCTTTGGATGGCTTGCCCGGTGCACAGCTCACAGGCCAGAGGGCAGAGATGACCAGTTGCAGCAAGTGAAGGACAGGCAGGTTAGTGTGAGCACTTTTATCACCTGTGTCTCAAGAGGAGTGCTCGGGGGTTGCCTGTTGGAAGAAGGCCCAAGGACAGGGATCAGCCCTGTAGCATCTCAGATGAACTTTAGAGCCACGTCTTAAACCTCATACTGAGGAAGGACCATCCACAGACCCTGCTGTGGATGCTCAGGCACGCTCTCTCCATCCCCATTCCGCTCTTCAGCTCTGGTCATATCCCTTGCAAAGGCTCCACAAGTGCTATGAAGAGCCCTCCACAGTGGAAACTTCTTTCAGGGCTGGGATTTCCTATAGGGCTAGGAAGGGAGGAAATCATGTATCTGGCATCCCCCAGTCTTTGGGCAGCTCCCCAGTTCTCCAAACTCCATTTGTCAGATGGTCACGGCTAAAGAGAGCAGCGAGTGCAGACGAAGGTAGTGGCTTGTGAGAGTGACTGACGGCTAGAGGAAGCATGCCTGGAGGCAGTTGTTTGCCTAGCATTTCTTCCCTGTCCTGCATGGTTCACACCAGAGAACCTTCAGGTTCCACCAGCAACAGTAGCAGCAGCTCCCACCTTGGGACTCCCAGAAGCCAGTAAAGAGACCAGGAGCCACCTCAATCAGCAGGACATCCTCACTGCCCCTCTTACGGACTCCCCTTGCCCTTCCTGAATGCACAGTCTCCCCACCCTTGCCCTTCAGCCCCCCGCTTGGCTGTATGCACTGTCTGTATTGCACTGAGAAAGGAAGGGACAGCAGGAGTGAAGAGAGGATGGAGAGAGGGCAAGCTCAGCACCGACCCTCCCAGCCCAGCGCCACCCGAGCCTGCTTCCCTCCGAGAGAGGCAGAGGGGGGTGGTGGCGTGGGAGGCGTTTCCGCCTGCCCCCGGCCTGAAGTTCCTGGTGGAGCAGGTGCTTCCGGGCGAGCCAGCCTCTAATTTGCACACCTGAAAATCGCGGAATTGAGTTTAGATAGATTGATTTTTAAAACTTTTTTTGGAGTAGGGTTTGTAGGGGAATCATTTAATTTAAATCATTAAGATTCCTCTGCCCAAACCCAGACTCCTGTGTACAGAAGCTATTTAGAGGGAATCAGAAAAATGCCAAGCCTTTTTTCTCTTTGAATGTGCTGTCTATTTTTATAACTGAACTTGTACATATGTATAAAGAGAGACACATCTTTCTTTTACTAACTGGAGAAAAAAATCTTAAATAAAATGGAGTGAGATAATTTTATGTAAATTGGGGTGTCTGTGGTCTTTATAGTGGCCTCCCCGTGGAGGCCTTGGGGCTCTTGATGGGGGTGGGTGGCAGGATGAAGGGGAGACAGCCCACATCGTTCCTGTGGTCAGGCAGGACGGGGTCAGTGGGACAAGGATGTTCCCATGGTGTTTCCTCAGTGGCATCCTTCATGGGGGGTAGGGGTGTGCCCAGCATGCCGACGCCAAGGGTGTGGGCTCATTATGACTCAGGATCTAGACTCCAGAACTTAGGTGTGAGCAGCTTGGCCTGTCTGCCACGAGGCAGTTACGTGGTGGTCATACTGACAGGTTCTTTCTCCTAACCGCAGGGGACAGGTCACCCCGGCAGTCTGCAGTACGGGGTGGGGCAAACGTAGGTTTACAGTTTTGCGTATGGAAAACAATACAGTAGTTAATAAACAATAATACGAGAATAAACTGTTTCACGTACTCACAACTATTAACCTACTTCTGCCCACCCTGTAAATAAAATCTCCAACTAATAGGAATTTCATGGTCCCAATTTCTAAACTGTGATGTGTGCAGATGCCTGTGTACAACCCAGAAACCAGCCCATCTGAAGTCCCAGCAATCACTGTGTGTGGGTCATGTAAGCCAGCAGAAATACAGTAAGTCTTCTAGTGTCGATCGATTCTTGAAAACTGAAACTTTAAGCAAAATAAATGTAAGAAAACCAATTTTACCATAAGTTAATTGGTAAAATAACTTTTTTTATTTGGTTTTTATAAACAAAAGTTCTGCCCTGGCTGGTGTGGCTCAGTGGATTGAGTGCTGGCCTGAGAACCAAAGGGTCACTGGTTCAATTCCCAGTCAGGGCACATGCCTGGGTTGCAGGCCAGGTCCTTAGTTAGGGGTGCGTGAGAGGCAACCACACATTGATGTTTCTCTCTCTCAAAATAAATAAAATCTTGCGGGGGGTGGTTCCTACAGTAAAACATCACCAAATTTCTAAATAAAGACCCAAAATATTTTTTATATTAAACATTAGAATAGATGTGAGCTGTATATACATGTAATAAAGATTATTTAAAAAATAAGATACTGGTGACTGGAGCCTGTCCCAGTAGCTCGGCACAAAGGGGACCCAACCCTGCACAGGACATCCTTCTATCAAAGGGCCCACTCACTCAGACCGGGACAACCGAATTCAGCCACCACCTTGTTTCTACCCGGCAGCAGCGCTGAGCTCTCGCTTAACTGTTAAGGAGTAGTTACATTTACACAGCCCTAAAATGATATTCGGCCCTTTGAAGGCAACCGTGAGGCTGATGTGGCCCCCGGTGAAAATGAGTTCGACACCCCTGTCCTAGCCCAGCGTGCACATCTTCAGGAGGTGGTGGGAAAACAAGCCAGGGAAAAACACGCAGACTTGGGCGAACATGGAAAACCACACAGAAACGCGGCCCCACGCAGGGATTTTTCCCCTCCTCAAGCTTTTAACAATGACGTTGGAGGACCTGCTGTACTAACACTGTGAGAGGAGCTCACAATTCTCAGAAGTAGCTGTACTTGTAAAAATCATAAACGAAAACAGTGAAATATAATAGGTTACTAGGCATTCCAAAGATATGCAGGCTTTGAAAACAGCTCTCTGATCGGTTGGAAAAAGAGTGAGCTCCCAACCTGGACTGGCAGTTACTGTTTCTCTCAAACACTGACCGAGCTCTTGCATCACCTTTGAGCAGAGCTCACGCTGTTCCCAAGCTCGCTGGCAGCGCGGCCTCCGAGCCTTGGCTCACCCTGCACACCCTTGATCAGGACAAGCTGCTGCTCACCCGGTCACAAGGCTCAGCCTTTGCGTTTTGTTGATTTCAAGCAGCGCTGTCACACTGAGTCTTGTTTGTCTTGCTGGTAAACTGGACCAGTGCTGCACACCAGTGTCAGAACAAACCAGTGTCAGTTTCCCAATTAACCTTGCCCCATAGTCGTCAGGACTGTGGCTTCGTCAACAAGCCCACTGGGGTGGGTCCTCTGCACTTACTACTCAACAAGCCCCTCAGTGACTTACTGCTAGAGTCCTGCCAAGGTCAAGTCTGCCTCTGGGGATCTGACAGCTCTGAGATCCCTGCACAGCTTTGCCCAGAGGCTGGCTCTCCTGAAAGCACGGAAGTTTTAGATCAGAACCTTTCATTCTTCTCTGTCTCCAAACGTACTACACTCTCACCCATTTTCAATCCAATCCCTGAAGAAACAGCTAACGGCTTTGATGTCCTTCCTCACCTGTCCCTCCCTTACCTAAGGGTAGAAGGATAGGACTTGAATCTTAAAGGTGAAGGCTTTAAACTCATTAACAACTTGAGTCCAGTCCCGAAGTTATGACTCATGCCGTGTCTGTCCACCTTCTTGTAACTTGTACATCTCCCACCTGAGGCTAGCTGTCGCCTTATGAGTCCAGGAAGCTAGTCCCTTAACTTACAAAAAAATTGCGGAGGGTTCCCACCAGTTAAAAGGAGCATTACGGCCCTGGCTGGTGTAGCTCAGTGGGCTGTGAACCAAAGGGTCACCAGTTCGATTCCCAGTCAGGGCACATGCCTGGGTTGCGGACCAAACCCCCAGTGGGGACTATGTGAGAGGCAACCACGCGTTGATGTTTCTCTCTCTCTCTTCCTCTCTTCCCTTCTCTCTAGAAATAAATAAAATCTTAAAAATAAGTAAAGAAGCCTGGCTGGTGTAGCTCAGTGGATTGAGCGCAGGCTGGGAACCAGAGGGTCCCGGTCCGATTCCCAGTCGGGGCACATGCCTGGGTTGCGGGCCAGGTCCCCAGTGAGGGCCATGTGGGAGGCAACCATACATTGCTCTTTCTCCCTCCTTTCTCCTCTCTCTGAAAATAAATAAATAAAATCTTAAAAAAAAAAATAAGTAAAGAAGCATTCCCTTAGGAAGCCTAGGAGCTCGGTCCTAGAGTGCAGGTGTGGGCTGCCTCACAGTGAGGGCCGACCCTTCAGCCAGCATCACCTTGCCCAGTGACCCAGCTCCAAAGTCCTAGATCAGTGGGTTTTAAGATCGTGGGTCTGTATGGGCAGCCCTGGAGATGCAGGGTCTGGCCTGGGCTCACTGTCCTTTTCTGTGCCTAGATGTTTGTTGAAGCACCCAGAACTGCGGAGACCCACTCCTGGGCTTGCTTGGGTCTGTCTGGTCCTGAGGGCTGGGCGTGGAGGCTGGTAGTCTGGGTGGAGAATTGCGCTGGGTTTTTCTGTGTAGCCTTGCCCTGGTGTCTGCCAGCGTGTTCCATCCAGAAAGCCTCAGTGCTGGCTTCCAGATAGTCCACACCCCCTCTCCTGTGTCCCTCACAGCAGATCACCTACATTGGAAACATTTCCTTAGCTCCTTTAGATAACACACTGAGGAGCGTGGTTTTTGGCTGGTCTCTGGAGGCTGAGAGAGATCCTCCGGTGTGCCGCAAGAGCTGTTGGGAGTGATGTGCTAAAGGGCCATGAGCCTCCCAAATGGAATGGAGCAGCTCTGCTGTCTTTTACTATCAGATTAAAATTTCGTGTGGAATTAAACTAAGGGGGAAAAAATTGAAACCTCTAATCATCCCTTAAAGCAAAGCTTTCCAAATTTTAATATGCATATGAATCACATTGGAATCTTCTTAAACTGCAGATTCAGTTTCAGATCTTGGGTGAGACCTGAGGTTGAATTTCTAAGTATCCCAGGTGATGACCTTGCTGCTAGTCCTTGGACCACGCCTGGAGTAACAAGGGCACACTCCAGGCCTGCCACTGAGGGTGCACCCTGCTGAGTCCGCGCCCCCACCCCAGCCAGGCAGCCCTGTGCAGGAAACAGCTATTTTTTTTTCTGTTACTCAACTGAATCCACCTGATGACAGAAAATGAAATCCTAGCATCTCCAGAAAAAATTGGGTCTCATATACATTTTCTCAGGATTCTTTTTTTTCCCCCCCATTTTAAAATTGTCAATTCATGGACCATTTGGGATCTCGCTCCCCAGGATATATCACCAGTCTGGCTCAAATAAACACATAAAAATAAAAAACATTAAAAACCTCAATTCATGATTTTCGCCATCGCCTTTCTCCCCTGGGCAGCACCCCTGCTCTATGTTAGGTGTGAGAAAAGGTCTCTGATCTGGGGCTGTCCCTCTGTCCTATGTGCCCTCCACCAAGACGTAGCCTGCAGGGTTCGTGATCCCTGTTTTCTGCTGCGTGTGTCTTCTTGTCATGACCAGCAGACTCCTCGGGGTCAGTCTTTTCTCAGCAAATTCCCAAGGCCTCGGCCTCAGGAGCACGAGGAACTTGGCTGCTCTCCACGCTTCTCTGAGACTGCTGGAGTGTGATGGAGCCACGCAGTTCGGGAGGCAGCTGTGGGCAGTGCCAGCAGCGCAGTTCAGCCATGGGAGGTGTAGGGAAGGCAGGGTCTGTTCTAGAGAAGGCAAAGCCTCTGGCAGCCTTGGAAGCCATGTGCCCAAGTAGGATAGTAAACGGTGCTAAAGAAAGGCATCATCTGCCTGGGGGGGAGGCCCTCATACAGAGGCTCTTGGGGACTCTGGGGTGGCAGCAGCTTGGGCTACTTCAGCTCTCAGGGGAACGACCTACCCATTTGCCACCCAGGAAATACCGGGGCAAACAGTGCCAGGACTGGGCTACGGAGATGCTAATTCCAGGCGGCAGCCCCAGGGCTGGGTGTGAAAGGAGATAGGAGGAAAGGTGAGGAAGAAGAAAGGGGCCTGAGGCCCACTTCCTGGGTGTGAAGGCCCCCCCACCAGAACGCTGGGTGCCTCTCTTATCACCAAGCTCCTGGCCTCTCCTTGAACTCCTATTTTGTCCTAGCTATTTCCAAAAATGAGCATTTTACTTTTTTTTTTAAAGGTTTTCTTGCTCATCGAAACAAAGATACTAGGTAAAAGCAGAACTAGACATAGGAAGCTACAAAGCTCAAGATACTTCACAGTTTTCACACAATCCCTGGTCTACAGTTCCTGGCATCTGGGGTGAGAGAAACAAGGATCTCTGAATGAGAGGCTCCCCGACTCTTACTTCCCTGCTCTTAAGAGAGGTAAGAGTTTCTTCCCAAAATGCAGGAAATGTGCTCCTGGGAGCACCCCTGCAGGGCCTGCGCCTCTGCCCTCCTGCCCTTGGGATTCTGTTGTCCTGGAACCCAAAGCTCAGGAAGAGACGCCTGGCCTCAGCTGGCCTCTCCGGGCCTTACCTGGCTGGGATGAGGCTGCAGCAGCCACCAAAGGGAGAAAGGAAGCAGGGTACAGAAGGTCAAAGGAGTCAGTCGGGAGTTTTCTAAGCTCCCCCAGCCAGCTAAGGGCCCTAAGAGCAGCTCTCTGGGAGAGTGTTGCACCCCCGCCCCACTCCCACCTGCAGCCTGAATCGGGCCCTCTTGGTGCTACTGAAACCAGGCCCCCTTTTCCCAGGTAAGCGGTCCTGGAAGACCCCCGCAGCTCCATGCTTTGCACCTGTGCGCCTTGGGAAGGAATGTCTACCGAGAAGAACTCCTCTTGGTTAACTGAGCTCGAATTTATTATTTATTTATTTTTATCCTCCCCTATGGACATGATTATTGATTTTAGAGAGAGGGAAAAGGAGGGAGAGAGAGATGGAGACAAACATCAATCGGTTGTCTCTCCTATGCGCCCCAGCAGGGGACCCGAACACACACAACCTAGGCATGTACCCTGACGCAGAATCGAACCCGCAACCTTTTGGTTTATGGGACAAAGCTCCAACCAACTGAACCACCCGGGCCAGGGCTGCGCTCAAATTTATAACCGGTGTGTAGCAGCAATTGCTGACAGAGGCCTCTTAAGTGCATCCTGCATTTCAGGGAAATGCCGTAGTCTGAGCTTTGCCTGAGTCAGCCCTCAGCAGGGAATTCCCAGTTTAGTCTTTCTACTGAAGACTCGCCCACCCAATCAGAACCGCACAACTATATCCTTATTCGCATCTATACCAGCTAACCAGACCTGCTCCATTACCAGTTGGAACTGCTCCATTTGCACTACTTGGACCAATGAGAACTGTACAGATTTAGATGCCTCATTTACGTAGAAGGGGACCACTTGGTCTGGAGGGGAAATTCCTCTATAAAAGGAAACCTGCCCTTTGTCTCGGTGGAGCACGCTTTCAGTTTCCGCCTGAGGCTCTGCCTCCTGGGTTTGCAAACTGTTCCACTGAATGAAGTCTCTCAGTTGACTAAAATCTCTCCTCAGGTGGGTAATTTTTGTTGACACACCCTTGCAAAGTCATGATGTCCCTTGTCTGGGTACCCGAGGAGGGCAGTTTGCAGGAGAGGGCAGGGATCTGGGAGGAAGTGCAGTGCAGCAGTCTCCGTCTGCCCTCAGCACAGTGCATTTGCAAAGGGAAGCATACACTGTTACCCAGAATATTTCTGAACAGCTAAGACTTTCAGAGAGCCAACATTTAATTCTTTGAAGAACCAGGATTTATCTTGGCCAGAACTCTCTTTAAGAGATTTTTTTGAATGTCACTCCCTAAAAAACCATACTGGACATATTCTTTCCTGGGGACCTGGGTCACGTAAGCGTCTCGCTCACCGAAATGTGGCTGCCATAAGTCCCAACACTGAATGGAAGTTCTCCTGCTCCAAGCCATTCTCTTCTGCAAAACAGAAATCCCCTTGTTCCCAAAGAGACTGAAATCCAAATCCATGCCCAGAGAACCCTCATCCATTCTTATCTGTAGTCAAGGCTGCCACACAGGTGGGTCTCCTTCTCTCCACCTCCAGGCTCGCTCTCTCCAGAGAACGCACTTGTGAGGCCAGCATCTCCATTGCCCCGCCCCAGCTTCCTCCCTCCCCTGGGGCCCAGGTTCACTGAAAAATCACCTCAGCCGTCATGTGAGAGGCTCAGTCCTCTGGGCCCCAGCGGCTTGCACCATAGGGGGGCCGGCAAAATGTTCTCAGCCCACACATCTGTACGCCACTCTCAGGGCAAGAGACTAGGAGCAGTCCGGGACCCATGCTTGTGGCACAGGGCTGCAGCATCTGTGGGCCTGCGCCGGTGAGGCACGTGTCCTGCAGGGGCCTGCTCCAGACCGAGGAGCATGTCCTGCAAACGCCCAGGCCTCCTCCCAACCAGGCTGGCAAGGGGAAGGAAAGAGCAAGATTCTCTGTGTCATCTGGTTTTAAAGTCCCCACCCAAAATCCCAGCCAGTTTGAGCCAACACCCACCACGTGCCTCAGCCTTCACTGTATCCCTGCCCCTTCTCCCACCGCCAGGATCCAGAGGTGGGTAGGAGAGTTTTCTAGCCCTGCAGGGGCACCGCGTTTCTGCCCAGGGCAGGGTGTCACCTTGTCACACATGTACTGTGACCGTTTCAGCCCCGCACAGCCTCTGTGCAAGCTGTGTCAGGCTGTGTCACGTCACGCTGCTTGGTTGCTAGGGCAGCGCACAGGTGCGCTGGCACCGGTTTGTTCACTGCTGTCTGGGGGTGTGGGTCACACCGCTCTGGCTTCAGTCCCAAGCTGGCTTTAGCACTTTCCAACCCCTCTCGGGGGTCCCTCCCTTCCTGGGGAAGTGCAGCCTCTGGCGGCAGATGGGGGGTCCCCAGCTCCCCAGTGATCTGGCCAGACCCATTTTTTATGAGGTCTAGGCAACAGATCGTGCGTGTTCGCTGCTGGCCGGCAATGAAGCAGTGCAAGCAGGTGCAGCCCGTCATTCGAGTTTAAGGAGAGCAAGGACTCTGAAATGGGCACGCTCAAAGGCCACGCCCTGGCGGGGTCCCCATGCTTCCTCACACTGATTGGGTCACACATCCTCTAACCGAACAGTATCATTGCTTACAATGGTTAGAGTAGTAAATATTGCTGTAACAGGGACCCTAAAATGCAAAGGCTGAAATAAAATATAAATCCATCTCTCTCTCATGTGAGAGTTTGAATTTGTACCTCTTCTACGCAGTCATTTCAAGTTCCAGGTTCCTCTCATCTTGTTTCTCTGCCATCCCCCCTGCGTTGTCCTCGTCGTCATGGTCAGCGCTAGTTTGCAGGAACATCTTACAGGAAGGCGAAAGACAGGAGGAGGCTCACCTGCTGCCTTAAGAGTTAGGCTCTTACCTGGCCCACAGTGCTTTGGCTCCCATTCTGTCAGGGAGAGCCTTAGGCCCAAGGGCCCACTTAACTGCAGAGCAGCCTGCCGAACAATCATGGAAGAAAAGAACAAGTTATATGTACAACCTCCCAAAGGAAAATTGGCGAATGTGTTCATTCGTGAAGCACCTCCTATGCGGCAGGCCCTGTAAATGAATGGAAAATGCACACACAAACACACAAATGGGTAATAATCTATGGAGAAATGTTCAACTTCATTAATAATCAAAGAAAGGCAAAAACAACAACAATGAGATTCTAAGTGTTTCCTATCAGAGGACTGAGATTTGGTTTTGAAATGACAAGAGCCGGCGCTGGGGGAGGACACGAGGAAACGGGCTTTACCACGAGCTCCCGGTGGAACCAGAGGCTGATGTGCTGTGAGACACCGGGGTACCGGCGTCAGGACGCCGCCCTCTGCGTGGGCCCTGTTTGCACAGACGGCATGGGACACGGCTCCCGCCTAGAGGACCCTTTATGCCTTGAAAGAGGTGGTCCTGGAGCTAGTCCTTGACCCCCAGTGACCATCTTCCCTTGGTGGCCCTCATCCAGCGTCTAGACCCCATCATCAACCCCAAGGAGAATGATCTGAGCAAGACGCTGTTCCACCTGGACCCAGGCTTTATGGCCAAGAACCCCCGAGAACTGGCACAGTTGGGGGCACCAGAGCCGCAAAGGAAACCATGCCTCCCTGAGGTCAGTGACAAGGCCTAGCCCGAACAGGCATGTCCGACGAAGTTACTGAGGTGGCACTAGACACTTTCCAAAACTCTCATTAATAGTAAATGAATGTGAAACATGGTGTCAAAAGACATGGTCTTCCTATTCTTTTTATAGAATAAAACTTCAATGTCATTATTGCTTGAAAAGGCTATCAAAGCCTCTGCAGCCCTTCACACCCACTAGGATTGCTATAATAAATAAGACAAGTTGTAGCCCTGGCTGGTGTAGCTCAGTGGATTGGGCGCGGGCTGGGAACCAAAGGGTCCCGGTTCAATTCCCAGTCAGGGCACATGCCTGGGTTGCAGGCCAGGTCCCTGGTGGGGGCCATGTGAGAGACAACCATACATGGCTGTTTCTCTCCCTCTCTTTCTCCCTCCCTTCCCTTCTCTCTCTAAAAATAAATAAAATCTTAGAAAAAAAAGACAAGTTGTAGATGAGGATGCGGCGAATTGGAGTCATTCATCGCTTGTGGTCATGTAAAATGCTGCTGGTGCTCTGCAAAATAGTCTGGCAGTCCCTGAAAAAAAATTTATGAGTAAACAAAAGTTACTGTGTTGGTTAATTTTATGTATCCAGTTGACTGGGCCACAGGGTACCCAGACATTTGGCCAAACATTATTCTGGGTATTTCTGTGAGGTGGTTTTTGAATGAAATTAACATTTAAGTTAGTAGACTGAATAAAACAGATTGCCCTCCCTAATGCAGGTGGGCCTCATCTAATAAGTTGCAGGCTTCAATTGAATGAGGCTGACCCTCCCTCCAGGCGGAGAGAATCCCTCCTGCCTGACAGCCTTTGAATGGTTAACACTGGCTTTCTCCTGCCCTCAGACTAGAACTGGAACATCAACCCTTTCTGCTGTCAGACCAAACTCTTCCATTGGCTCTCCTGGGTCCCTAGCTTGCTGACTGACTCGTCCTGTAGATCTTGGAACCTGTTAGCCTCCATAATAACAAAAGCCAATTATGCTCGCTCTCTCTCTCTCTCTCTCTCTCTCTCTGGTGAGAGACCAATACCATATGTTCTCTATCTCTAAAGAACCCTAACATTCCTAGGTATACACACAAGGGAAATGAAAACACATCTATACCAAACCTGTATATAAATGTTCACAGAAGCATTGTTCATAATAGCCAGAAAGTAGAACTCAAGCTCCATCCACTGATGAATGGATAAATAAAATGTGGTATGTCCATACAAAGCAATATTATTCAGCAATAAAATGGAAGGACGTGCTGATACATGCAACAACATGGATGAAACTTCAAAACATCATGTTAAGTGAAGTAACCCAAGCACAAAAGATATGTATTATATGGGACTTCCGGCCAAGATGGAGACGTAGGTAGACACACTGTGCCTCCTTGCACAACCAAAAGAGGAAAAACAACAATTTAAAAAACAAAAACAGCCAAATCTGACAGAAAACTGAACTGAATGGAAGTCCGACAACCAAGGAGTTAAAGAAGACACATTCATCCAGACCGGTAAGCGGGGCGGAGCCGGGTGGAGAGCACTCAGCAAGACTGGAGCTGTGCCGGCAACGCTCCAGCTGCCCGGAGGCCTGGGGCGGGTGCGCCTGGCCAAAACGCAGCAGGCGCACTCGGTGAAACCAGGGCTGAGACTGGTGGACCGGGTGGTCCCTCATTCGTGCGCAGATAAACCAGGAGGAAACGCTGGGGAGCACAACAGACCGCGCGGCCCACCAACGCAGGGAAATAAAGCCTCAAAACCACCAACTGAATACACCTGTGTGGGTTGAGCCGGCAGAGGGAGGAATACCTGGCCTCACAGGAGGGTTCGTTGGGGAGACCCACAGGGACTCGGAACTGTGCAGGCCCATCCACTCACCCCAGAGCCAGCAAAGAAGGACCCAATTTGCTTGTGGGTAGCTGGGGAAGTGCAGAGAACAGAGCAAGCGCCATTCTCTCTCAGGCCCCGCCCCCACAGACATAGTCACAACACAACGCATGGGTTACCCCACCCTGGTGAACATCTAAGGTTCCGCCCCTTAAAGTAACAGGCGCGACGAGAAAAAAAATTGCCCAAATGAAAGAACACATCAAAGCTCCAGAAAAAATACAACTAAGTGATGAAGGGATAGCCAACCTATCAGATGCACAGTTGAAAGCACTGGTAATCAGGATGCTCACAGGATTGGAAGAAAGATGGTCGCAATTAGTTGAACAAATGAAGGATAATATAAAGGAAATGAGGGGAAATCTGCAGGGAACCAATAGGGATGAGAAGGAAACTGGGACTCAAATCAACGGAGTGGACCAGCAGAAAGAAAAAAGCATCAAAACAGAAAAGAATGAAGAAATAAGAATTCAAAAAACTGAGGAGAGGCTTAGGAACCTCCAGGACATCTTTAAACATCCCAACATCCGAGTCATAGGGGTGCCAGAAGGAGAAGAGGAAGACCAAGGGATTGAAAACTTATTTGAACAAATAACAAAGGAGAACTTCCCCAAGCTGGTGAAGGAAATAGACTTCCAGGAAGTCCAGGAAGCTCAGAGAGTCCCAAAGAAGTTGGACCCAAAGAGGAACACACCAAGACACATCATAATGACATTACCCAAGATTAAAAATAAGGAGAGAATCTTAGAAGCAGCAAGAGAAAAGGAGACAGTTACCTACAAAGGAGTTCCCATAAGACTGTCAGCTGATTTCTCAAAAGAGACCTTACAGGCAAGAAGGGGCTGGAGAGAAGTATTCCAAGTCATGAAAGGCAAGGCCCTACATCCAAGAATACTCTATCCGGCAAAGCTATCATTTAGAATGGAAGGACAGATAAAGTGCTTCTCAGATAAGGTCAAGTTCAAGCTGTTCACCCAGCCTTTACTATATGAAATGTTAAAGGGATTTATATAAGGCATGGAGGGATATCAACACGGGAGTGGTAGGGGGAGAGAGGGGGAAAAGGTGCAGAGAAGAAGTAGCATAAACGGTAGGTAGAAAACAGACAGGGGGAGGTTAAGAATAGTATAGGAAATGTAGAAGCCAAAGAACTTATATGTTTGACCTATGGACAAAAACTAAAGGGTGGGGAATGGGGGGAGGGGAATAAAGGGGGGGAAATGGGACAACTGTAATAGCATAATCAATAAAATATATTTTTAAAAAGATATGTATTATATGATTATGACATGTCCAGAATAGTCAAATCAATAGCGACAGAAAACAGAGTAGCGGTTGCCCGGGGCTGGGGGTTTGAAGGGTAATAGGTAAGGGGTGTTGTTACTGAACAGGAGGGGGTTCATCTGCCTGCCACCCACAGGCAAACTCCAAAAACAAAGATTGGTGGGGCACGAAAGAGCTCTTTATTAAAAGGTTGCACAATTTGGCAGGGCAGGGTACCCTCTGAATCCAGGCCAATCTTTTCCACAAAACACAAAGCCCAGCCGTCCGCAGAAACAGAAACAGTGCCCAGAATTGCCACTCCATCCTTGTCTGTCCTTTGGAGCCCAATGCTGCTAAGCAACAGTTTTCCAGCCTTAGGTTCAACTCCTGGGGCCCACATGTAGGGCCCGCACCATCACCAAGCTTCAGCTTCCCGTGCCAGCGGTCCGGGGATGCTGCCAACCACTGTGGCCAATTGTGCAGGGGCTCCGTCTGTGCCAACCGTGGGTCTGGGCACCTGGCACCGAGCCACATGGTTTCCAGCACCCTTTGGTCCTGCAAGCACTCCCACCTGCATGTCCATAGCAAGGATCCCAGAGGAAGAAGAGCAAGTCTGCCTTTCCTCTGTTTGAATCTCCCAGCCCAAACATCCAGGCACTCCAGAAGGGTTCAGGTCCTCCAGCCAATCTCGTCCTTTCTCCATTCCAGGCTAGACTAGCAGGTCAGCACCCACCCCTGCTGCCATGTTGATCTTTACAGTACACCTTCAACCAGGGACCAAAAGAGGGTAGGAGGGCTTTTCCCTCTATCGGTCACTCTCGCTAGCCTTGAGCAGGCTCCGTGTGAGGCCTCCTGGGCGTCTCTGCCTGAGGGTGGGGAGATCTGTCTGCCTGCGCCCCGCTAGTCTGGCAACCAGGACAATGCAGTTGCTGCCTGGCTGTCTTGGGCAGCCTCCTCCGACAGCCCCTCCCTCACTCCTGGGTCTGGCCAGGTCATCTGGCCAGGTCTACCTGCATCAATAATCAAAATGTGATAAAACTGACCATGGTGACAGTTACATACCTCTGATAGTAAAATCCACTGAATCGGACACTTTAAAAGGTCATTGTGATCCAAGGTAGTCATGAGCCTTGTTACCTACCCTCCTACCTGTCTATTTCATAAATTGCCCAATCAGAGAAAAACAGGTCCTGAGTCCTTTCTCCATCCCCACGGATGAACCCGAAAGCTCGTTGCCCCGGGTGCTGAGGAGAAACCAACCTGCAGAGGAGGCTGCCACACAGAGAAGGTAAAACAAGAACTGCAGGAAAGTGGAGCAGGAGCCTTGACAGAGCCTTACCTGAAGCCTCCTTTCTCTTAAGCCCATTTGAACTGAATTTTCTGGTATGTACAACACGAAAAGTTCATAGCAGCATAATCAAACTAAGCAAAAAATTGGAAACAACCCAAATGCCAATGCAAATGGAATAATATAGGATGGGTTAAGTATATCTTTGTCCATCAATATGATGGAATACTAGGGGGCCATTAAAAAACATATTTTCAAGAATATTTGAGGACTTCCAGCCAAGATGGAGGCGTAGGTAGATACAACATTCAATGTTGTCCTTGCACAACCAAAACAAGGACAACAACAAATTTAAAAACAAAAACAACCAGAACTGACAGAAAATCAAACTGTATGGAAGTCTGACAACCAAGGAATTAAAGAAGAAACATTCATCCAGACCAGTAGGAGGGGTGGGGAAGACTCACAGCAAGGCAGTGGCTGGCGACCCAGGCAGGAGGTGGCAGCTGGCAGAGCAGGCAGTCCCGCATTCGTGTGTGGATAAACTGGGAGGAACAACTGGGGAGTAAGACAGACCACACAACCCAGGACTGCAGCGTGGGGAAATAAAGCCTCAAAACCTCTGACTGAAAAATCCTGTGGGAGTTGTGGCAGCAGGAGAAACTCCCAGCCTCACAGGAGAGTGCATTGGAGAGACCCACAGGGTCCTAGAATGTACACAAGACCACCCACCCAGGAATCTGCACCAGAAGGGCCCCAGTTTGCAAGTGGGTAGCAGGGAAAGTGACTGAAGGCAGGGCGAGAGCCAAGCAAGGGGCATTGTTCCCTCTCAGGCCCCTTCCCCACACACAGTGCCACTGCAAAGCATGTGGGCTGCCCTGCCCTGGCCAGTTCATAAGGCTCCGCCTCTTACTATGTTACAGGCAAGCCAAGACAAAATATGGCCCAAATGGAGGAACATATCAAAGTTCCAGAAAAAAATACAACTAAGCTATGAAGAGATAGACAATCTATCAGATGCAGAGTTCAAAACACTGGCAATCAGGATGCTCACAGAACTGGCTGATTATGGACAAAAAATAGAGGAAAAAGTGAAAGCTATGAAAAGTGAAATAAAGGAAAATGTACAGGAACCAACAGTGATGGGAAGGAAACTGGGACTCAAATCAACGGTGTGGACCAGAAGGAAGAAATAAACATTCAACCAGAACAGAATGAAGAAACAAGAATTCATAAAAATGAGGAGAGGCTTGGGAACCTCTGGGACAACCTTAAATGTTCAACATCTGAATCATAGGGGTGATAGAAGGAGAAGAGGAAGACCAAGAAATTGAAAACTTACTTGAAAAAAATAATGAAGGAGAACTTCCTCAACCTGGCAAAGGAAATAAACTTCCAGGAAGTCCAGGAAGCTCAGAGAGTTCCAAAGAAGTGGGACCCAAGGAAGCACACACCAAGGCACATCATAATTACATTACCCAAGACTAAAGATAAGGAGAGAATCTTAAAAGCAGCAAGAGAAAAGGAGACAGTTACCTACAAAGGAGTTCCCATAAGACTGTCAGCTGATTTCTCAAAAGAAACCTTGCAGGCAAGAAGGGGTTGGAAAGAAGTATACCAAGTCATGAAAGGCAAGGACCTACATCCAAGATTACTCTATCCAGCAAAGCTGTCATTTAGAATGGAAGGGCAGATAAAGTGCTTCTCAGATAAGGTCAAGTTCAAGGAGTTCATCATCACCAAGCCCTTATTATATGAAATGTTAAAGGGACTTATCTAAGAAAAGGAAGATGATCAAAAATATGATAAAAAATATGAACAGTAAAATGACAACAACTGTCAACAACTGAACCTTAAGAAAAACAAAAACAAACTAAGCAAACAACCAGAACAGGAACAGAATCACAGAAATGGAGATCACAAGGAGGGTTGTCAGCAGGGATAGGGGAGGGGGAATGGAGGAAAAGGTACAGGGAATAAGAAGCATAAATGGTAGGTACAAAATAGACAGGGGGAGGTTAAGAATAGTGTAGGAAATGTAGAAGCCAAAGAACTTACATGTACAACCCATGGGCATGAACTAAGGCTGAACATGCTGGTGAGAGAGGGTATGCAGGGCAGAGGGGAATAAAGGGAGGAAAATGGGACAACTGTAATAGCATAATTAATAAAAAAAAATTTTTTTAAAGCCCTGGCTGGTGTGGCTCAGTGGACTGAACGCCAGTCTGCAAACCAAGGTGTTGCTGGTTCAATTCCCTGTCAGGGCACAGGCCTGGGTGTGAACCAGGTCCCCAGTAGAAGGTGTGCAAGAGGCAACCACACATTGATGTTTCTCTCCCTCTCTTTCTCCTTCCCTTCCCCTCTTTCTAAAAATAAATTAATTAATTAGTTATTTTTTAAAAAGAATATTTGATGACATAGGAAAATTCTCACAGTTTAATGTTCAGTGAGAAAGTAGGACACAAAGTAATTGTGATCTATTCTGTTTTCACTTATATACATATGTGTGTAGGTTTTTAATAGAGTTGTAAAAGGGAGAATGAAAAAGAAGTAAACTTTCCTGTGTGGTGAAATTATAAAATAATTTTTAATTCTTTATATCATTCTGTATTTTCCAAAACTTCCACTGTGATCATGTGTTACTTTATATATAATCACAATAAACACTATTAACAAAGAAGTCTGTTTTTTTTGCCCTGGCCAGGTAGCTCGGTTAGTTAGAGCATTGTCCTGTACACCAAAATGTTGTAGGTTCGATCCCCGGTCAGGGCACATTCCTAGGTTGAAGTTTGATCCCTGGGAGGGGTGCATATGGAAGCAACTGATCCATGTTTCTCTCTCTCTCTCTTTCTCTCTCCTTCCCCTTCCTGTCTCTCTAAAATCAATACATATATCCTTAGGTGAGGATTTAAAAAATTTTTTTAAGAAATATAGTACTAGCCCTGGCTGGTGTAGCTCAGTGGATTGAGCGCGGGCTGGGAGCCAGACGGTCCGGTTCGATTCCCGGTCAGGGCACATGCCTGGGTTGCGGGCCAGGTCCCCTGTGAGGGCCACATGAGAGGCAACCATACATTGCTGTTTCTCTCCCTCTCTGTCTCCCTCCCTTCTCCTCTCTCTAAAAATAAATAAAATCTTAAAAAAAAAAAAAAAAAGAAATATAGTACTGACTGGCATGGCTCAGTGGGTTGGGTGTTGTCCTGCAAAGGGAAAGGTCGTGGGTTCGATTCCCAGTTGGAGCACATGCCTGGGTTGTAGGCCCAGTACCCGGGTGAGGGCATGTGAGAGGCACCAATCAATGTTTCTCTGGCACTTTTCTCTCCCTCTTTTCCTCCCTTCCCCTCTCTCTAAAAATAAAGTTTAAAAACCTTTTTTAAAAATAAAAAGAAGTATATATTTTTAAGGGGAATTCAGGAAAAACTCAAAGGCAAAGAAGGAAGTAAGATATTTACCACAGTCAAATCTGTCTTACAGTGTGTCTCCCTCTTTCAATTCAGTTCATGTGATAAAATGGTAACGTGGTAACACCCCCCCTCCGCTTCACGTTTTCACGGGGACTGCAGAGAAGCGGTACTTCAGGAGAAGGGTTGGGCTGGAATCTCAGACACCATGGGAGATGTCTTTTTTCATGCCTCAAATTAGCATTGGGGCATCGATGGAGCCCTGCTCCAGTTTGCAAGGCGGGCGTTCCAGTTCACCTCAGCATGAGGCCCGCTTCTCCTCCGGTGGAGAGGTGAGCCCTGCACGGCCCACCACCCAGGCAAGTGCCTTTGGCTTCTGAGGGTTACCTCTAGCACCTCTGCACGCAGGCCTTTTCTTTTTCAGACCTGCATTTTATTTTATTATGTATTTGACTGACTTACTCATGAATAAGTAGTACATGGGACAGTTCAAAATCAAAAACATACAAAAGGGCATAAGAAGAAAAAGCCTCCCATCCCATCCTCTGGCCCCCAGTTGCCCTCCTGGGAGGCAAACTGTGTTGACAGTTGCTGGTGATTTCTTCCAGACATATTTCTATGCTTTTTAAAAGACATAATTTTATTCGTACTATGATCTAACTCTGTATGGCTTTTTGTTTTTTGCACATAACATTATGTAGAATAAGACAGTACTGTAAAGAAGGTAAAATGTTTTCCTAACACCAGTAAACAAACATTCACATCACAGTGACCGCAGATCTGCCATCAAAGGGAGACGAGCCATTCGGTTGTCCTGTGTTTTGTCCCCTTAAGCCCTCTGATTCTGTCCAAGTGCCTGAGTTCAGCCAGGGATTGCGTTTGACTCCCTGGGGACACAGGACCCTGGGGTCAGGAGGAGGCCCAGGGCACAGCCCAGCGGGATGAGAGAGAGGGTGGTTCCTGGCCTCAGGGGCTGGCTGTGTGGTCCCGACCGGCAGAGGGGATATATTTAGCCGGGTCAGATGCTGCTGACTTGTCCTGACCCAGGACTGCGATGTTGGTAAACAAACGGAATGGCCGGGCTCCAGCCGCGCTCCCTCCCCCTCCTGCTCCCCGCTTGCTGGCGGGACCGAGGCGGTGAGAGAAGGCACCGAGGGACTCGCTGCCCCGGCGGATTCCGAGGCAGCCTGCGCTCACAGCCCCAAGTTTGTTTTTTGTCATTTGCTCTGTTTTCTCTTTGTTTGGTTTTTTGCCCACCCTCCCCAACATGGCAGAGCTTGGGCAGCCCAAGAAGTCTCCCTTCTTCCTCTGCCTCCTGTCTCTCTTTTCCCTTCCTCCCTCCACCTCAGATTTGCTCTCAGCGCTCTGCTGAGGGAGCGGAGTTCAGTCGTGCAGTCATGCATCCAGGTCCCCTCGCTTACCCCAGGAATCTGAGAGGCAGTTACGATGCTCAGTCCTGCTTTACAGATGAAGGAGTTGCAGCTCAGAGACAGTAGGTAACCTGACCAAGGACTCGTAGGGGACACGGAGGCTGGTTCTCTAACCCAGTCCCTCTGACTCCAAGCCCCGTCCCTCCTCAAAAAGAGGAACCACTGGAACTGGGTGAGAACTGGTTTTCCAAGCAGCTCTTCGGTTTGCATTTGAGAAAATGGAGGCCAGAGAGAGGGAAAGCGCCAAGAGCTTAACACAGAGACTGGAGCCCTGGCTGGGTGGTTCAGTTGCTTGGAGCGTTGTCCCTTCACCAGAAGGTTGCAGGTTCAGTCCCCAGTCAGGGCACATATGGGAGGCAGCCAATTGATGTCTTTGTTTCTCTCTCTCCCTCCTCTCTCTCTGCAAATGAATTTTTAAAAATATATCCTCAGGTAAGGAGTTAAAAAAAAAAGAAGCAGCCATATCAAGACTGACAGGAGGGGCAGAGACATGGAGCGGGCGGGTCTCACACCCACATGCGGGGAACAAAAACCAGGAGGGCTATCTCGGCTGCTGAGGTCCCCACTGAGGAGTGAGGGGTCCTAGTCCCACACCAGGCTCCTCAGCCCAGGGTTCCAGTGCTGGGAAGAGAAGTCTCCATAACTTCTAGTTGTGAAAACTGGCAGGGATTGAGGCTGAGGGAGATGGAGTGATAGGAAACTCAAGAGTTGGAAAATTTCAGTTTAAGCAGGAGCTAATAAGCTTAGTAATCAACGCATGTAAAAGCCATTGTTCCAGGAACTGAAGGTGTGACCCACCCTGACTCCAGGAGACCATAAGCAGTCCCACCTTTGTGCCTCAGGAGCACTGCAAGCAGTCCAGGTGGTGACCAGCCCTTGTACTCCAGAGTGAGACGTCCACTGCCCGGGACACAGATGAAGACCACCACCCAGGGCGAGGATGCTGCAGTTTTTTAATCCAATTAACTTTTCCCTGAATCCCAAACCCCTTACCTACACTTTGTTCTCCTTATAAAAAGCCATTTTAAAATGGAATTTAAGACGGTCTGTTAGGTACAAACCCATTTTCTTCTCAGATCACCGGCCATCTGAATAAAGTGCCCATAAAGGTTCAATCCCTGTCTCTGCTTATTGGGTCTGGTATGTGACAGGCAGCACAAATGCAGGTCTTTTCCAGTTTCAGGAGGACTTCTGGAGTCCCAGGCAGTTTCTCTTAAAGGGGCCGTGCATGGATTACCGGGACTCACTTGCTCTGAGCTCCAACGCTATGGCAGTAGCTCAAAAGACACTAGGAACATACAGGAACTGTCCAGCATAAGGGCGAGAGCTGCAGGGGGCAGCTTTCTCCCAGACAGAAGTGCTGGCAGAGGCCCTTGTTCCTTTGATGAGCCCTCCCCGCACAGAGTCTGTAGGTGGTCACCATATCTGAGCCTCCACACGGTCACCGCCCCCATTCCCTGAGGCCCTGCCCCACCCAACCTTTGGGCCCACCCAAGCTATTACCAGTGGTTTTTCCATATGAATGGCCTATCTGGCTCATCCTTCAGATTTTTCTAAGTGGCCCAGGCCAGGCACAAGCGGCAGCCGCTCGGTTTGCAGCTCGGCCCAGTGCTCTTTCTTTGCAGCTAAACCACAGTTCAGTGCCCTGACTGGTTCTGAGGCCCTGGCAGATTTGGGGTGGGGGGTGGTCGTGGTAAGTCTGGTTCCTCCCCTCCCCTCCACCCCCCACCCAACCCGCCCCCTCTGCTGCACAGTCCCTCATGTGAGCAGACAGCCCCCACCCTTCCCTCACTAGTACCTTCTTCTTGCTGAGTGAGTGGGCTTCCATTCCACAAATGTCACCAACACAGTGCTATCACAGCTGCAAAGCACAGGTGTCAGAGATGTGTGGCAGGACCCCAAAGTCGGGCCTTGGTGGTCAAGTAGAGAAAACTCAGGGAGGCGTCCTGGAGGAGGCAACATCTCAACTGAGCCCTGAAATCTACATGACAAATCAGCCAGCCTGGAGCTGGCAGGGGAGGGACTTTCAGGATGAAAAGACTTTCAGGGAATGAAAGGTGCCAAGATGAGGAAGAAGGCACTTTGCGACTGGGGCAGGTGTGTGGCAGGCTCCTGTCAGGTCAGCTCCCACCCAGTCCTCTCAAGGCTGCAAGTGGCCCATGAGCAGGAACTGGGTCTCCCTTCCTGTGGAAACCCCTGTGGGCAAGGCGCCGCTCCTGTGGACAAGTGACTCAGGCCTTCCACGTGAGCAGCTTGTCATCAGCTTTTGTCCCCAGGGACTCACCTTCTCTCCCAGCCAGAACCACCTGCCTGTCTGACACTCTCTGTCTCCTGCCACCCCTGCCAGAGAGGTGCAAACAGCCCCCCAGCTAGTGCCCAGAGTGCGGGCCCTCCCTCAGCGTGGGTCGAGGGCTTCGCCTCTCTCAGACTGAGGGGGAGAGAGAGGGACCAGCCCAGGACGGCAGCCACTGGTGCCGGTCAGCGCTGCCCCCGTGGCTCCCAGTCCTACATTCCTGGGCTGTGCACATAAACATTCGGGGTGGACACTGTCCTGGGTGGGCAGCTTGGTGCTCTCCCTGGGCTGTGAATGACATTTTCAAGAGGGTCTTACTCTCCAAGGGGGTGTGTGGCGTTGCCTTCAGGAGGGTGTCTCATTAAAACCCGTTTCCCATGGATCCCCTGAACTCCAATGGGCCCAGGGCTATGCTGTGTGCGGGGGTGCACACAGATCCTGCCCTGGGAGGGGAGAGGGAAAAGTCATTTTAGGGGGACAGAGTTGCAAGCAGATCATGCCAATGCAACATGCTGGGCACAAAATAGAGGGGGTGGCCAGTGGGGGGCCGCCAGTGGGGTGGGGGGGGCGGGCAATGGCAGCTTCTGGAGGCAGAATGCCAGCCCTGAGCCCTGAAAGATGCAAGAGGTTGGGTGAGGTTGTCGGGTTGGAAAAGCGGTGGGAGCAAAGGCTTGGTGGCGAGAAACAGCATGAGGTGGGAGGAGACAGCAGGCAGCCTGGACCTGGGGTTGGGGTGTTGGGGGATGGAAGGGCCTCAGGGGGAGGGTTCGGGGTGGACGGGCCCCAGTGGCGGGGTGGGGGGGGGCAAGAATGGAAGGGAGAGCAAAGGGCAGTTCATCCTGAGGGCCCTGAGTTGCTGTTCCCTTTGTCAGTGTGGAGGGTCATGGCCAGAGCTGCATGTTATATTCTGTGGAGAATGAGCACCCGAGGAGGGCACAAAACTGGGGAAGGTGGGTTCGTTTGGACGTCACCATAATCATCTCGGGAACGAGGGAGTATTAGGGCAGTGGCGGGGGTGGGGGGCAGGTGGTGGACACAGGAAGCCAGGCTTGGGTGAGAGGGAGGCTCAGCCTGGGCTGCACCTTACTGGTAGGTCTGTGCTCCAGGGAGGGACCAGGGCAAGGAGCAGGATCCAGGACAGAGCCAAGGAAGGGACTGAAGCGCCAGGTGCTGGTGAGCGTGCGGTGGGGGTCCCGGACTGAAAAGGAAGGGCAGACACAGGGGGAGATGCACAGGTGCAGATGGTGCCGCCCCCTTCTGGAGGGGGAGAGCCAGTGACCAGAGACCGGCTGTGGCTGCGCCCTCAGGGTGCATCCAGCCTTCCTTCGTGCCCAAGGAAATGCCCGGGGTAGGGGTGAAGGCAGGGGGCAGGCCTGAATTGGGAAGGGCAGGCCTGGTGGAGACTCTTCCAGGGCCACCAGGGAAGGGCAGAGGACAGTGACCTCCCTGGAACGCTGGCTGGGGGTGAGAGTCCAGAAACAGGGTGAGGAGAACAGAGGACAAGATTGGTCAGGGGCTTTGGTCAAGTCCTTCCGACAGCCACCTCATAAAGCAGCCTTGCGTGGTCCACTGTCCACAGCCACCAGGCAACTGACGGTCCAAAACCGCATGCTTCTGAGAATGAAAGTACTAATCACTCCAGGACAACAGGAGTAGACAAGGCCTGTCCTGGGCACACTGGGATGTGTGGTCACTCTAGCCATGGGCTGGGAGGCTGACCCTGTGCTCCGCCCATGGCCCTCAGGGACACTCTCTCTGTGACCAGCCTCCCCGAACCTATCTCTAGGCGCTGAAGCTGGACTCACAGCTCAGGGCCAGGCCTGGAGGAAGGGCAGGTCTCCTTCATTCGAGGCCCATCTCCCCGCCTGAATGACTGAAGAGGCTGCCACCACTGTCTTCAGGGCAACGACAGCCCCCAGAGGGATGTGGTCCTTCCTGGGGGCCACGGGGGGCAACCTGGAGAACTCTTAGGAGCCCGCCAGCCCTAGGGGGTGCATGGAGGCAGGGCGTTCACCCACACGCTCCTGCATTGCCCATGCCCCCTCTCAGCAAAACCTGGGGATCCCCAGTCTCCTCCCTCCTGCTTGTCCCCCATTGCCCATGGGCAGCCAGAGATGCCCCCCCACACCCCCCACACCCCGTTCCCGCCCCGGTTTAGTTCGGCCCTCCCCAGCACCTGCCCAGGACGTTACCCCAGGCACCCACCAGCCAGGTCTCATGGCCTCCAGCCGCCTTTCCTCTGCCCGAGCCCGAGCCTCCTGAAGCCCAGGCCTGAACAGGACGTCTGCTTAACCAGCAGACAAAACAAAAGAACAAAAACAAACCAAGACCCCCGCGGGAGGAAAAACACATGGAAAACTGAAACACCCCCACAGAGTTCAGCTGCCATACAAGACAGTCTACAGCTTCCTCTGCAAGCTGACTCCAAAGTAGCTTCCAGACTGCCCCCCGCCTACCCCAGGGCTTGCTTTACACAGCTCCTTGCCAGGCTCTGTGCGGCTCCCTGCTCTGCTGGGGCCACCCCCACCCACCAGGAACGCCCACTCTCCCTGGTGGGTTCCTGAGGCTTCCTTAAGGCCCTACCCCACAGCTGACCTCTCGGCCCCCTCCCCTGAGCTCCAGGAGTGGCCCTTGCTGACCCCAGGCCGGGTGTGGGGAGACCCTGTGGTTGGCAGTCCCCCGTCGCTGCAGGTCCAGGGCCCTCTGGCCTCTGTAAACTCAACAACCAGGGACTGAGTTGACTTTTTCCTACTCATGCTCCAGGTTCTTCAAAAGGATGCCGACCAAGGAGGGATGGGGTGATTTCTGAGCTCTCTGCTAACTCTGAAACTTCTGAAGGCTGCAGCCTGAGGGGGGTATCCAACTTGAATTCCTCCATGTAAAAAAGCAAAGAAACCAGAAGCAATTTTTTTAATGATCCTACACCAGCAGTCCTCAAAAAATGGCCCAGGAACATCTGAGGGTCCCCCAAACCCTCCCAGGGGGTCTGCGAGATTACAGAAACTATTTGTGTAATAACGCTAAGAGGTTATTTGCCTTTTTACCGTCGTTTTCTCGCGAGCCTGCGGGGGAGGTTTCCAGGGCTGCACAGGTGGATCTGCAAAAGGTTAAATGCAGAAGAGATAAGACGCCGGCTGCTTCCACTGTCAGACATTAAAAAAATATATAACAATGCCAGTCTTTTCATCAAATTTGTTTGTTTTGGAAAATAGAACCATTTAAAAATATGTTAATGTGTAATGGATTTCTTTCTTAAAAGATGTTATTTATTTACTTTTAGAGGGGAAGGAAGGGGAAGGGAGAGAAACAGCGACGGGAGAGAGAAGCATTGATCAGTTGCCTCTCACACGCGCTGAGACCAGGGAGTGAACTCAAAACCCAGGCGTGTGCCCTGACGGGGAATCCAACCGGGACCCTTCGCTTTGCGATACCAAGCCCGGCCAACTGAGCCAAACCAGTCAGGGCAGGGATTTATTATTTTTATTTTTAATTCAATAAATACATTTTAAACTTCTCAATTTCTGATATACTATGTGTTGTCAATAGCTAAATCCCACATAAACAAAAGCTCCGGGGTCCTTAATAAGTGTTAACCCGGGAAGTGGTCCTGAGACCCCACCCCCTCCCACACCCACCTTGACCCCTCAGCTCCGTCTCCTGGCAGCATGCAAATTTCCCGAGCCGTCCACGCCCTCCCCCACTGGCTCCTTGGCCCGGTCTTTGGCTTCTCACCACTCTTTCTGAAATTGCTGTCACTGAGGCTACTGAGGACCCCCAGCATCTCACCCAAGGGACGCTCTGGTCCTTACTGTCCCTGACATCTCAGCAGCTTGCCCTTGGGCCTCCCGATTCTCCTCCCTCATTCCACCTGCTTGTTCTCAACTGTTCGAGCTCCACCCAGGTCACCAGGGCTGGCAGCCTCCGGGCTGGGCCGGGCCCTGTCCTCTTTTCTCCACAGTCCCTGGGATACAAGTACCATCTCAATGTGTGTGGCTCCGAATCCCTAACCCCAGCCCAGATTTCTCTCCTGAGTCTTAGACCCACATATTCAGCTGCTTCCTACACACCCACATGGATGGCGCTGCCCCACACCAGCTCCACCCACTCAACCACTCCACCACGGGCAAATCCCAGCTCGCCCTTCCAACTCCGAACCCGGCCCTCTCTCCTCTCCCTCACTCTCCTCTCCACCAGCCACCCCGAATCCCGCCGGCCTCACCCTGTAACCCGCTCTCCAGTCCACCTTGCTGCCTATGCCCACTGCCACACCTCAGCTCAGGCCACCTGCACCCCTCCCTGGCCTTCCTCCTCCGACCAGATGCAGCAGCCGGTGTTCCTCTTCGGCAGAGTCCTCCCTCCGCAGAATCCACAGATGGCCCCACGGACCCAGAGGAATGCCACCTCCACAGCCCAGCTCACCAGGCTGGTCAGCAGGATGCGGGACGCAGTCCTGGCACCTGGCCACCCCCACATTTCCTCCACCACGCCACTCTGTCCCAGCTGGTCTGACCTTGCTTCTCTCTCTAGCACGAGCTGTTCCCTGCCTGTGTTCACTGAAGTCCCATTCTCAGGCTCAGAGCTTGGACCTATCACTCCCTCCCTGAGAAAGTCTTTCCTGCCGCCCCTCCTGGCCAGGAGCCCTTTCTAAGCTGAGCACCTCTCCCCTCCCATCACTGCACTTTTCCTGTGGAATAGTCACCGTCCAGGTTTCCCGGCTCTGAGTTCCTCGGGGACGAGGATTTCTTCCCCGCTCCCCTACTGTATCCCCAGTACCTAGATCAGTGTCTGGTCTATAGCAGCTCAGTAAATACTCGCTAAACGAATGGGGTGAAGAATTCGAACCTATGTACACTGGCAAGCAGCCCTCCCCACACCTGTTTGGTACAGAGCCGGGCTCTGCTCTGAGCACACAGGAGGGCCAGCAGGTGGCCACCCAGGGCTCTTTGCCACCCCTGCCTCCTCCTGTGGTGCTGCCCTGACTGAACGCCTATCAGCAGCCAAGACAGGAGGCTGCCAACGCATGGGCACACTCCCCGGGCACAACACGGCCCAACACGGTTGGAGCTGACCCTCCCGAGGACATTCAGGCCAATCCAGGACACCAGCCACAAGAGCAGCAACAACACACACCACCCAGCATCCCAGTGTAAGCTGATGCTCAGAGGGCTGAGTGCTTCTCTGGGGTCACTAGCCCAGTAAGGGAAGGGGCTGGGCTGGAGACCATCTAGCCGGCTGCGAGAGCCTCTCACCTGGCCCCTCGCCGATACTGCAGGTTCAAGAGCACAGGCTAAGTCCACTGTGGGGCTATTTGAAGTTGCGGAGCCCAGGGTCAGGCTGAGGTCCTGGGACCAAGGATTTGTGCCTGGGGTCAGGGTGGGGAGGAGTAGCCAGGGGCAGGCACAGTGAACGAGCAGCTCATTCCATTGTGGGAGTGTCCTGGCAGGTCAGGGTGAGATAGAAGCGACAGCCCACACCCCAGAGGAGGCCACGGTGCGCACCTGGACTTCAGAAATCAAAGGAACACCAGGCCCTCCAGGCTACAGGTCTTCGCCGCCAGCATTGTGCCAAAAGTTGTCAGGTCCCTACCCTAAGCCACATGCTCCTCTAGCAGGAAGCCAGAAGCCGAGCCTCCCTATCAAGAAGAGGCAGGAGCTGGCTGGGGAGAAAGACCTGGTCTGAGTTCCAAACCTGCCAGCCTTCTCGGGGCAGAGACACGAACACCAGTTCAGTGGCAGGAACACTGCTCGCAGCGCTGCCAGACAGAGCCACACAGGCTGAATCCTGCGGGACTCCGCGGTGTTCTCTGTGCACTAAGATGTGAATGGTGCCCCTGGGAGTGATGTAACCCAGCAGCCTGCCTGCCGAGCCGCCTGCTCCCTGGGAGAAAGAGACAGAGGCAAAGAGGGAGTCCTTTCCCCTCCTATGAGGCTCCTAGAGCTTCACCACCTCACTCGCCCTGACCCCTGCATCTGAAGAAAGAATCACATTCCAACATGGCACAGATAGTAAGAAATCAGTTTATGGGTAATAGTATGGGACAGACTGGGATGGTGCCAGGGCCTATAGTGATGAATTTTACAGGAATAAACAGACAGACAGATGGGATTGACGCAGACAGACATAAAGACAGGAAAACAAAGCCAAATGGGTCCGAGTTCCAGGCCCAGCCTCAGCAGCCGTGCCTGGGCTCCAGACCCAGCTTTGCCCTGGGGGACGAGACGGGATGGCAGGGGCCTCCGTTCCCATAGGACCCCCTTTCCTCACACCCTCCTGTCCCTCACCAGCAGGCTGAGACCTTTCAACGGTGGTATTTCTGGGGTTAGGGAGTTAGAGGGTCAAGGCTCGTGGAGACTCCCTGGGGAGGGGGAGGCCTAGGCGGTGTGGGGTTAGCAGCAGCACTGAGGGAAATCTGGTCAGGCACCAGGCACCGGTGATGGGCACCGCTCAGCAGGGCCCGTGTGTCCAGGGCAGGCCCCCCACCCTGCCCACCACACCAACATGGTGCAATAAATAGTTTCAAGTAGTAGGTCAGTGTCAGGCGGGAAAGAGCTGGAGACTGATGGACAGGCAGGGGCTTAGGGGGAGGAGTCCCCACTGCCCACCGAGTCCTCTTAGTGGGCTCCAGCTGTATCAAGTCTGTCTGTACGCACGGGAGCGGGGATCTAGCCCCCATGTCCACGCAGGCACGCCCTGCAGGGGCTCAGCCCCCTCAGACCAGGGCCAAGGCCTGCTCGGTGGGGCAGAAGCAGGGCAGCATGGTGCCCACAGCGTCCACAATGGCTGCCAGGTGCTCGTCCTGCGCCTGGGGCCCGCAGAGCTGCATGAAGTCTGCCAGGCGCAGCAAGTACTCAAGGTTATGGCCAGAGAAGCCTCGGCAGGACAGGATCTGCGTAGCGATGGCCTCCTCAGGGGCAGGCCCCAAGTAACCAGGGTTCTGTGGGGTGGCCACGTAGGCCAAGGCCTTCAGTGGTTCATCAGGCGTGTCTTGCGGGTAGAAGGTGACCTCCTTGGTATCATAGCCACCGAGCACTGCTTCCCGCACGTTCAGGTACTTCAGAGCCTCGTTCACCTGTTCATCTCGCACCTGGTACGCCACACCCCAAGTGCAACCCTAGGAGGAAACATGGGCACAGGGGTCAGTCACAACAGCTCCAGGCTGGTCACACCCACCCCAGGACTCTGCTCAAGAACGGAAGTGGAAGGAAAGCTGATAAGCCACCTAGTAGCAAAGCCGCCACCTCCCTTTCTAAACAGAGTGTCTGACCCCAGGGCGAACAGGGTCGCTACTCAGAGTGTGGTCTAAGAACCAGTAGGATCACCTGGAAGCATGTCAGGAATGTGAGTTTCAGGCTTTAACAAGACCCTCAGGAAACTCTTGTGAGAAGCTCTGAGCTTGACCGCCCTTTCTCTGCCCAGAGGGACATCTAATTTAACCTGCAGCCCAGGACCTGGCACCCCTCCCGGCACCGCTCGGCCCCTAGGGTCCCTCTCTTCACTCAGGCACTTACCTCATGATCTTCAAGAAGGGTCACCACACGACCAGGCTGGGAAGGAAAGAAAGATTTTGAAAAAGACAAGTTAGAAATCAGTTCTGCCATCACTGCCCAAGGACTCATCAACCCTGCCAGCAGAGAGGCCTCAGAGAGCAGAGAGGCCTCAGAGGGCTCCACTCATCCAGGGGAGAGAGAGGGAGCACTGCTGGGATGCAGGAGAAATAGACACATGGCAGTAGCCGGACTGATAATCAGAAATATTCATCAACACAGTTACCCACAGGATCACAGACTGCAGCCGGCACACAGTAATCCACTGGGCACACGAATTTAAGCCACGAACCTGGGTCACTGGTTTGCCCATTTCCCCCATCAGCAAGGAATCACAGCTTGCTCAGAGAACCCTGGACATACCAGCACCCACTGTCCTGCCCCTACCCCATCCTTATTCCCCAGGCCATGGTTGGATGCTCACCATCTTGTCGCTGCCCCGATGGAAGGTGTCTCCTTGCCAGAACCGGCGGCTGTAGCCACGCACGAAGCCCACACGGCTGTCGCTATAGGCGAAGTCGGGCCTCCACACCAGGGAGCCATACCCGAAAATCCACAGCGCTTGGGGGTGGCCGTTGTCCCGGGGGCGCTGCGCAGTCGGAGAGGCGGGCGGCGAGGAGGGCGGTGAGGCGGGTGGCGAGGCGGATGGTGAGATAGGCGGGGTGGATGGTGAGATAGGAGAGGTGTTCTGAGCTACGAACTCCTGCTTCATGGTGCCGGGCACAGGGACGGGCCCGGGCGGTCTCCCGGACAGGTCTCCGGCGCGGCCACGGAAAGACCGACGGACTCGCACACCTGGCCTGGCACCGCTTAGACGCTCCAGCTGCGCTGCCCTTGCCAAGGCCCTTTTTAAACCCTCCGGCCGGCAGGCACCGCCCACCGCGGCCAGCTGTCACGGTGATTGGGGCGGGGCAAATCCCCTTCTGGCCAATTACCTTTGGATTTTGCTGTCTGGTTAACCGCTCCACCCTGTGAGTGGGTAACTGAGAGGCCCATCGCGCCCGATGATTGGCTCGGCTCCACCTTAGTAGCAAAAGTGTCAGGAGTGATGCAACAGCGGGGGAGGTTTCCCAGCTCTGACATGCAGCAAGGGCGCCTTGGATTGCGTCAGGCGACCGGCAGTGGACACGGACGTAGGCACGGACGTGGGCACCGGTCATCTCCCCGTCTGATTGTCCATGATCGGGCCCTTCGAGAACCTCGGCGGCCGGGTGCCAGGCGGTGTGTCTCCAGCAGTCCTGCCGGTGCACCTGGACGAGCACTGCCACTCCAGACAGCACAGACTCACCAGGGTCAGTATAGGGCACTGCCATAAAGAGCGCTCTGGGCGGCATAATGCCCGTTTCTGGGGCTCCGCCTGGGAGCACGCACTCTGGAGAAGCCGTCGGAGACCCCTCCTTATTCCACACAGGTGTTTCATGCCGTAGTGAGCAAAATAGAGAAACTGAGTCACGGGGCCGACAAGGGGTTCTGCAAAGACTGAATCAGGCCGAGGGCCAGAAAGTCGCGGAGCCTCACGTGAGGGCTATGCCACAAGTCAGGAGTGTGACCCCCTGAGCCCAGGTAGGCTGAGGAAGAGTCAGTCAGAGTTCTTGAAACTGCCATGGTCACTTTGGCATTGTGACCACGGATAGAGGCCATAACGACAGGAAACCCAGGCCAGTTCTCCCCTAAGGCAGTAGGTTTAGTTCTGCCAGAAGGTGAGACTTTTGCAACAATGGTTGGATTAATCCTTAGGCAATTAGATTCCTGAAGCCAGGACAAGGAGGACCCAAATTGAGGCCCCCAGAGGGCTGTGAGCAGCTACTGGCCTTCCCCCTTGGTTACTGGCCTCCCAACTGACTGAAAGGGTCTTCAAGCCTCTTGGGGTTGACTCTGTAAGTATCAGCCAGGGTCTGTCCCCTCGGGATACCTCTGGCTGCAAAAGGGAGAAAGAGACAGCAGAAGGCCCACCCCTCACAGGGGGTGCTGACAGTCTGAGGCGAGCCCTCTGGCAGGGGAAATGGGCAATATTGCTTCTCATTCTATTCCAATTAGACATTTAAACTAAAAATTATCTGCACACTTAAAGCAATGATTCCAAAGGTGTCTAAGATATATATTCTCCAGTAGGAATGTTGCACTATGGTATAAATAGTATGAAGCTAGTTCTTTTTTCTTTCCCTATTTTTAAAAAATTGATTTGAAAGAGAGACAGAGGCATCAACTTGCTGTTCCACTTATTGATGCATTCATTGTTTGATTCTTGTCTGTGCCCTGACCGGGGATCAAACCTGCAACCTTGGTGTATTGGGTTGACACTCTAACCCACTGAGCTCCCGGCTAGGACAAAGCTAGTTCTTTTAAAACAAAACAAGTTATATATTAATTCTTGTAAAAAATCATCATCATCATTATCATCATCATCATCATCTGCAAGAATATACCTAAACTGTTAGTAGAGCTTGTCATCAGAGGAAGACTTTCAGTATTAAATGCTGCAGTTCCCAACCTTTTTGGCACCAGGGACCAGTTTCATGGAAGACAGTATTTCCGGGGACAGGGGATGGAGTCGGGGGCGAGTTCCAGGGCGATTCGAGCACATTACATTCAAGCTCACCTCCTGCTCTGCGGCTGGTTCCTAATGGTCCCTGCACCAGCACTGGGTCCTGGCCTGGGGGTTGGGGACCCCTGTTAAGTGTAAACATTTATGGAAAAGTTGGGTTTTTTACAAGGAGCATGAATTACTTTTCCAGTTGGAAAAAATTACAGCAACATGTATTTTTCTGGCCATTCCTCTCTCTTCCCCTCCACTCTCCATGTTCTCTCTCCTCTTCTCCTCTGCTCTCTGCGCCGTCCCCGTTAGTCCACGTGACACCCCCCCTTGCTGCTAGCTTCTTATGGAGCATATCCCCGCCTGCACCCATTAACTGTGGGTAGTGAGGGGGGAAGCGAGAAATGGGTCCCAGCACATTGCTGGAAGTATCTGAATGCGCACAAACAACCCTTTGAAAAAGCAGCTTGGTGATACCAATCAAGAATCACAAAGTGTCCCTACCCTTTGACCCAGTACTTTCACTCCAAGAAATTATTCAAAATATGGGGAAAGCCATGTGCCTGAAGATTTTTCAATGCATTCTTGTTTATTCTAGCAGAAACAAAAGGAAAACTACTTAAATATCCCAAAATAGCTAAATCTTTAAGTAAATTATGGTCAATCCACATGATAGAGAAATATACAAACATAGACACACACAGAGAACACAAATATCCAATAATAAATGATTAGTTACATACATTTAATATAAACATAAAATTAAATCGTGCGGTCATTAGAAACAATTATTTATCTATGATGTATAACTAAATGAAAAAAAAAACAGGTTATAAAATAACCTAATATGACACTCTAAATTTAAAAAGTCTGTTTGTTTGTTTGCTTAGAAAAAAAATCTGGAAGGACACATCAACATGGTCAGTGACTATGTCTACGTAGCAGGACTGTATGGAATTAGATTTGTACTTTCTTTTTATACCAGTTCAGAATGTCTGGGATTCTTTTTTAAGAGAGTAAAAACCACTTCTATTCAGAAAAACTTGAACATCCAAATAAAAATCCATTATGAAAACAATATATTATTACTGCCTATGATTGCCTAGTCAGGCAAAAATGCAAAATATGACTCTCACATGCATTATGATTAATAGCTTTAATGATTAAAGCTATTAAAACAACAACCATAAGACACATGAGGAAAAATGGGGGTTCACCACATTGCTAACGATAAATGTGTTGGGGTATTGGGATTGTGGGGGATTCTTTTCTCTATTTCCCAAGGCTTATGAAGCGTACCTTTTAATAATAAAAAGTTCCTTTTAAAGAAAGCAATGAACGGTTTTCTGGTAGCGAAGGGGCTGAGAGCATAGCAGAACCACCTGGGGAACACGTTCAAGGTGCCCGCTCTGCGATCTCCTCCCACAGGCACCAGAGCCCCGGGTTTTAGTGACTCCCTGGGTAAGCGCCACTGCAGGCATCAGCGCTCCTTCCTCCGTCCTTCCATGCCTCTCACCTCACTTCTGTTCACGTCGGTCACCCTCCACCTCATGCTTATTAACAGAAACAATATCGATCTCAAGCTGACCACAAGCTAGGCAGTTTGCTAAATGCTTTTACCTCTATTTTAATGACAAACTTCAGTGCTTTGTGAGCCAAATGTAATTTCATGATGGGCAGACTGGAGCGCTGACAATTTAGGAAATGTTTTCATGGTGACACAGCCAGTGGTGGAGCCTGGGACTGCAGGCAGGCGGTCCAATCCCAGAGCCTCCTTGCTGTCCAGCATTTGACATTCTGCCTCCCACGGACCTGAGAGTCACTTCACCTTTGCAGGCCTGGGGGAACCAACACAGTGCTGGCTCAGGGCTGGTTCTCCACAGAAGTAGGTAGAAGTGAAGCTCTTACTCGGTACAGGCCAGGGTGCCCTGGAGTTCGCAAGAGGAGGAATCCTGACAGGCACAGATCCAACCTTGACCCTCTCAAAACAGGAATCCCCACAAAAGCTGGCCCAGGGGTCTGGGCCGCCTTCCCAGGCACATGTCTTGTTCCCATTCCTTGCTCATCTTCACTACAACGTCGGTCTCTTTCCCTCCCAGTGCAGCGCTCCCAGGCAGTACAGTGCCCACTCTGCTGGTTCCTCTCCAGCATCTGCAGCAACCATTCTATCTTTTCTCCTAAAATCCCCTCAGGAGTGGGCTGCAGGTGTTGTGCCCAGAGAAGTACCAGCTCGTGAAAGGTGATGAGAGTGTCACCTGCACCTGAAAGAGTCGCACATGATTTGCACATGATGTGCACGTGGTGGCTTCCTTTTATGGACCTTTCCCAAATTAATCTTTCCTAATTGTTCCCCTTCAGGCAGTCACTTCTCACTTCCTTATGATCTGTTCCTTCTCAGTTCTCATTCCAGTCAGGGGATCATGCTAATTTGTTATGCTGAATGATGGCGTTGCTTTACAAAGCTGCTGATTCCAGAAGGGTGAAAAACCTTCCCAGACACGGGCTCTAAGCCCAGCTTGCTCAGATTCGAGCCTTACTCCACCACTCACCGCCAGGATGACCCCAGGCACGCTCTCCCTGCACCTTGGTTTCCTCAACTGTGAAACGGGGAATAATAGTACCTACCTTGTAGGTTCTAATGAGGAAATAACAGCCAGCACCTTTTATGTGGGAGCTCAATACATGTTGGCTCCTTATGATTTTTCACTTTAGACTTTTCACTTGCCATTTTATTTAGGGTAGAGCTATAGTCTATCATGATATTGTGCTTTATAAGAAGAAACATGTATTTGTCCTCTAGCACAGAGCTCCGAAGCCCCTTGGGATTTCCTTAGGGACAGGAACGATAAAGGTCTTTTATTACTCATAACGAAGCTCCATCAACCACACCTCAGTTCATTATAATGTAGGGACTTTTGAGAAGTCCCTAAGAATGAAGGATGGTTTCCAGGGGAACCAACTCTATGGTTGGAAGATTGGAACTTTCAGTCCCACCTCCAAACCTCCAACCTCCTGGGAGGAGAAAAGGGCCAGAGATTAAGTTCAATCACCAATGGCCAATGATTTAATCAACCAATCAAACCTATGTAATGAAACCTCTATCAAAACCCAAAAGGACAGGGTTCCGAGAGCTTCCGGGTCGGTGGACATGTGAAGAGGCTGGGAGGGTGGCGTGCCTGGGGAAGACGTGAAAACTCAGCATCCCTTCCCACACGCCTTGTCCCGTGCACCTCTTCCATCTGGCTATTCCTGAGTTATGTTCTTTTATAATAAAATGGTAATCTAACAAGTAAAGTGTTTTCCTGAGTTCTGGGATCCACTCACACAAATTAATTGAACCCATGCTGGGGGTTTGGGGAACCGTCAACCTATAGCAGTCAGTAAAAGCACAGGCAACACCCAGGACTTGCGACTGGTGTCTGCGGTCGGGGGCAGTCCTATGAGCGGAGCCCTGGTCTGTGGGCTGTGGCGCTGTCTCCAGGCGGAGAGCGTCAGGACTGCGTTAAATGTGGGACACCAAGCTGGTGCTGCAGACTCATGTGATGTGTGAAAAACCCGCACATCTGGTATCAGAAGCGAAGTACTGCTGTATAAGTCCTCACTTAACATTATCGATAAGTTCCTGGAAACTGCAACTTGAAGCAAAATGACCTACAGCAAAACCAACTTTACCAGAGGCTAACTGATATAAACAAGAGATGAGTTCCTATTGCCTATTTCTGGTTACAAAAACATCACTAAATAAAGACTCCACACACTTCTAATATTAAGCATGAAATAAATGTGAGCTATATGTACATTTAAAAGTTATTTTATCCTCCTGAGGACATTTTTTTCACTGCTTTTATTTTTTTCATTGAAAAAATTTTTTAATTTAATCTTTATTGTTTTGGGGTTTGTTTGTTTGTTTGTTTGTTTTTCAGAAGTATAGAACGCTTCACGAATCTGCATGTCATCCTTGCACAGGGGTCATGCTAATCTTCTCTGTATCGTTCCAATTTTAGCATATGTGCTGACGAAGCGAACACTTTATTGCTTTGAGAGAGAGAGGAAAGGGGAGAGAGAGAGAAAGAGAAATGTTGACTCGTTGCCTTCCCCACAAACCCTGACCAGGGATCGAACCAGCAACCTAGGTACGTGCCCTGACTAGAAATTGAACCCACAACCTTTCAGTATATGAGACAACGTTCCAACCAACTGAGCCACACCAGCCAAGGAGAACTATACATACATTTAAGAAAGATTAATAAAAACAAGTAAGATCATTTTCCAACCCACTCGTTCCAGTTCAGGGCCACGGGTAGCCAGACCCTATCCTGGCAGCTCAGGGTGCAAGGGGACCCAACCCTGGATGCACGAGCCGCCGCTTCTGTCACAGTCCAAGCCACACACACAAGCTCGCACGCACGCTGCGACAGTCTGGAGCCTCCAGTTCACCTCACTTGCGCATCTTTGGGGTGTGGGAGGAAACTGGGGTACCCGGAAAAAACCCACGCAGGCATGACAGAACATGCAAACCACACCGATGGTGGCCCGCGCCAGGAACTGATTTTTTTTGCCTTTATCAATGTTATAACCAAACAGCACTGAACAAAACGACAGCCCCAGGATCTGCTGCAGGAGAGCACAGAAAGCAGGTGCGGGGCAAAGGAAGACCGCTTTCCTTTACACCTCAGTCTGAAGAACTGGCTGGTCAAGAAAGTGATCAGGGTAAGCATTTTTCAGTCCGTGAAGGAAATCTCCAGCTCTCTCACCCTTCCTTCTTGATACAATTCACAGATTGTTTCAGGAAATAGGGTGCGAAGGGAGTGTGTTTAAAAGGCAGAATGGGCCCGGCTGGTGTAGCTCAGTGGATTGAGCGCGGGCTGGGAACCAAGCGGTCCCAGTTCGATTCCCAGTCGGGGCACATGCCTGGGTTGCGGGCCAGGTCCCCGTGAGGGCCATGTGAGAGGCAACCATACATTGCTCTTTCTCCCTCCCTTCTTAGGTCCTTGGCCAATGCGCAAGAAGGGCATAGGTCCCACTGACATTCTGGCAAGAGATGAGAAGGAGTAACTGAATCCCTGAATACAGTTCACCTCAGACAAGGGAGAAAAGAAGACAGATTCTCTGCTGATTATGTCAGCTGAATCCAGGGTCAAGGGGCAAAGGCTACTTGGTTCTACCATCCACGAAAGCAGGGACTGGAAGGATTCACCCATGTCCTGGCAGAAGGGTTCATGGGATGGTGGGAAAACCTGGCTCCCTGCCCACTTCTTGCTTCCAAGGAGGGAGGAAGATGCAGCTGCCCAGGCACCCCGGGGTGGTTACGGGTTCCAGTTATATTCAGAACTCCTGCCTAGTCTACCTAGAAGGGGAGGGGCCAGGGCTCCGACAGAGGGTTGGGACGGTGAGGCCTTGCTCCCAAGTCCAAGGACAGAGGAAGGTGTAGTTTGTGGGGCAGGAAGCGGCTGGCTGCTGGGCTAAGGAGACCTGCCCCAGGAAGCATTTCGGTAGAGTGACAGGGCTGGTGTGGAGAGGAGACCCGGAGGGGCGGAGTCAAACATCAGGCTCCGCAGAAATGCTCCAATATGGCAGGACCTGGCTGTAAAAGAGAATTCTAGGAAAACAGCCCACGTGGAGAATTATGACTGCTCAAAAGGGGCCTGCCTGTGCGGGCAGACACGGAGGCCCACAGAGGGCCAAGAACGTGAAGCCCCTTAAATGACAGCAGCTGGGACACCATCCCCCGCAGGCCTACTGAGAATGGGAAGGAGATCCGGAACATTTCAAGCCTTTTTCACTAGAGAGACAGAAGAGGAAGCACTACGTGAAGGGGGTCACTGATGGAGGTGAAACTGACCATCAACCCTTGGACAAACCCAGTGGCATATACCTTTCTACTACCTCCCAGGGCTTGCTCTGCCTCCAACCTGAGTCAGGAGGAAGGATCACCGGAGGCAGGCAGGCTGGCCCTGCCTGACAGGGATTTGGCTCTGCCATGACACAGGGTGACTTGGGCCCAGAGCCAACCTGTTGCTAAATCCAGACTCCTGAAATTCCAGTTCTTGTGTGCCTGGCCGGAGCCCCAGTGGGCTCTTCAGACCCCGTGCCATGGCCTCGGAGGGTCTTTAGGGATGTAGGGATCAGGCTGAGCTCACTCTTGACCAGAGTGTTAAAGGGAACAGGGACCCAGAGTCCAGGGAAAAGGTGGCAAAAGCCACCTGTGCAGATCTCCAAGGGGAAGGGGACTCTTGACGACTTGAGTTCCTGCTGTCCCTTCCCACAGCCAGGGTCTCTCTTCCACGACTCCCCACATCAGAGGAGGCTGATCTAGACTAGCGTTGTTCCTTAAAGACAGGCGCACAAAGGGAAGCAATGGTGGAGGCAACCTGGAATCTCAGCTGCCTTCTCGGTCTTAGGGCTACTGCTCGGTCCAGCCCCTTTCTAGTCCACCCCCATCCTGTGGCTCGCTACCATAGCTTGAGGAGACGTAACCACTCAGTGAGGGAACTCATTGCTCACAATATTTTCATACCCTAACTCATTTTAACCTCACAGTAATGTGCAAGAGGTATTATCATCCTCTGAGAGATTAAAGATAATTAACAGATGGTTGGCGTCCTTGGGCAGTAATCATGTTTTATCGCCAATGCCTGGCATATAAAAGGGACTCAGACGGTGTGGAAGGAATGAAGAAATAGCTGGAGTTGTCCCCGGTCAGCTGACAATAAAGGGGTGTCCTTTCCAGCCCATCCTCATTCCCTTCCATTCAGGATGCCGGCCGGCAGAGATGGGCGGAGGACCGCGGACTGCGAGGTCGAGCGGGGTTGGCTGCTGAGCGCGTTCAGAGCACGCGAAAGGGCCTTACTTCTCTGGACACCCTGAGTCACGCTTAGGGGAAAGTGTCGCACTGAGCTCTCTCCAGTTTACTCCCTCCGCTCGGGGCTCGGGGCTGGAAGGAGCTCTGCGAGAAGAGAGAGAAAACTGAATTCGCGCCCAGTTGCCACTCTTTCTGGCTGGTTCCTTGGCCCAGGACTGAGAAGGGCTGACCTCCAGCCGGGAGAGGCCGGCGGCCCCGGTTCACGTTCCGCCCCGACGGCCGCACAGCGCCCTCTGGTGCCGGGCAACAGGGTCCAGCGGGCTCGCAGGCCGGGGGCGGGATTCGGGGTGCGAGAGGCGGGGCCTAGCGGGCGTGGGAGTCCGCGAGAAACTCGCGGCCTTCGGCGGTTTCCCGGCCCGGGAAGTAACCCAGGTCGGGCGGCCGCAAACAGGAAGTCAGTCTGTAACAAAGCAAGGGGGGCGGGGAGCCCGGGACCTCCGGGACTCCCGGTGGCCACAGAAGGTAGAGGGCTGACCCGGCCAGCACGCCGCACCTCCTTCTTCCGCCGCCGCTCCCTCCTCCGAGCCCGAAGGGATCGGACCGGACCACGGGGCCGCGCTGTCAGCTCTGGGCTGGATGGAGGGTGCGGCCGCCCTGGGAAGGCCGCTGGGACCTCCCAGGAGCATCCTCTCCCCGGGAAGGGACAGTCATAGTGCCCTAAGTGAATCACTTCCACCCCCTTCCCGGAATGCAGCAGACCACGTGGGGTGGAGGGCTGGGTCCGCAGATCCTGGGGACCCACGCAGAGACTGGGAGTGCTGCAGGGAGGGGAGAGCCCTCTGGGTTCCTGTCTGGGGGTGGTGCAGCATCCATTCTACCTGAGTCTAGTCTGGTGCTTTGATCTAGCCTGGGATGGGGGCGGGGGCGGGAGGTAGGAGCCACTGTCTTTTTGTAACCCCTGACCAGTCTGACCGTGGCCCTGAAACAGCAGAGGGCACCCTGGCTGAGCAAGCAGGATAAAGGCATTCCTTCCTTCCTTCTTCACAGCTCTCCCTGACTCACCTCCCACAGTGATATACAGGTGGTTCCCAGCCCCTGGGCCCCGAAATAGCAGTTGTCCTCAGAGCTAGAGGTCACTGTGGGGTCAGACTTATCCTGTAGGCAGGGCACTACCTCCAGCTCAACTGTTAAGGAGCTGCTCAACTCTGCATTCTCTTGTGAAATACACGTGCAAATTGAACACGGGCACTTGCTAAGCCATGGAGGGTGTGAGTGAGTCCAGAGCTAGCTATCATATGGCCCTGTTTCTGCCAAGCATGGGACCTCTCCTGTGGACCTGGACACTTCATCAGAAAAGTCTTGGGCAACTAAACTGTGGGAAGGGGCTGGGCCCTTAGGTCTGGAAATCCCGGGGAGAGGCGGGCTTCCACTGTGGCCTCTTCACACCCCCACTGCCTGGCCCAACGTGTCGCTAGAGGTAAAGCCCAGCACGAGCTACAGGTTGGAGCTGCCCAAATCAAGTCCACACGTGGATCCCCTTTCCCCAGAAAACTGGTGTGGCGGGCTCTCCCAGCTCCCTGTGCAGGGTATCGGAGCCAGGGAGTGGGTTTAGCCGGCCAGCTCCTCTCCAGGGCTCCTCTTAGAGGGGCTGGCGGCCAGTGCAGTCCAGCACGGCCCGGCGGTGTGGACGTGCAGGCCTGCGAGTGTCCTACCTGTCTCCCACATGGGAGCTTCGTCATCTGGCCTGTGTGTCCCAGCCCAGTTTCCCCCGCCCCCCCAGGGTCCGGGAGCCGCTTTCCTGTTTCATTTTGGGCAGGAAGAGTGAGGTGGTGTTGTTCTTCCCGCTGCTGCCGGCTCAGCCTGTGGGAACAGTTCCCTGAATGCTTTCCTGTTTGATACCCTGTGTGTGCGAGGAGGGAACAGGGGCCGAGGAGCCAGGCATGGAGCCTGTGCGTGCAGGGAGTGTGATGAGTGCAGGTCTCTGGCAGAGGAACCCAGACCAGGGGCAGATGCTGTGTGTGTGTGTGTGTGCGCGCGTGTGTGCTGGGGAGAAAGAGGAAAAGGGAGACAAGCAGCACTGCACATACTTCGACTCCACTGGGAGCATCCGGTGGGTCTATTTTGTCTCACTGTGGACAGGCTGAGACTGAGAGCCATTTGCTCAGCTTTCTGTCAGTGGCTCACTTCTTCATCATTTGCTTCCCAGGGCGTATGTGTGTGAAGACCGTGGCAGCCCAGGACCGTTCTACACCTTACAGGAAGTTAGGCCTGAAGCTGAGACTGGAAACTCCCTCACTAATGCCTCAGCCAGAGAAACCTGGTCTCAGGGAAGGCTAGCCTCTCCTCTTCCTCCCCTCCCTGCAACCCAGGTGCCCAGGCTCAGCCCTTTCCCCCAGCTGCAAGGACAGACCCAGGGCAGAGCCCCCCCCCCCAGCTCCCCCAAGACCAGTGCCCTCCGGGGGCTGAAAAAAAGAGTAGGGTACCAGCCCATCTAAAACTCTGCATTGGCAGGAGGAAGGACCCCATTCTCCAGCAAGAGAATCCTTTTGAAAAGAGGCAGGATTGTCCTCTTCCCCCAAATTCCTATATCCCCCAGGCTGACTTTGGAGTCCATGAGCTTTTTTACACTTGAAGAGAGAAAAGGGGGGTAGGTTCAGGTCAAGGGGCATATCGCCCGAGAAATGGTGGAGCACACGGAAGATAGGGAGCCACAGCCAGCCTCCAGCCATCAGGCGGGGAAGGCTGGCCTAGGCTGGGAACTAGATGGGCGAGGCCAGGCTCCTGGAGGACTGGAAGGGGACAAGAGCCTGGAGCACAGCAGGCCAAGCCCAAGGGCACGCACAGGCCCCAAAAGTTCTTGTGGAGCAGCAGGCAGCAATATGAGAAGGGGAGTCCGAGAGAATGGGGAGAGGGTTCCCACTCGGCCATCACAAAGACAGGACCCAAGAAGTAATAAACTCCTATACACATCTGTTCCATATTATAAATACACATTATATACAAAATAATGTTATAAAATGTAGAAAGGTCAGTGCTTCTGATTCTTAAATTATCGAAATACTAGACTCCAAAATAAACTACAAAAAACAAACAAAATAAAAAAACTCATATTATTGATTTCTGAAGATGGACTAGGGGCAGTGGTGGGCGTGGGCAGAGCCAGACTCAAGGCCATGGGACGGGCTTGAGGCGGGAGGACGGGCCTCGGTGATGACGCCGCCCAGTTGCTCCCTCACTGGAATTTCCAACATCACTGCCCTGAGCTCCCTAGTTAGGCCTGGCCCCCCGGCTGGCCCTCCACCTGTCTGCTCACAGGAGCCCAGAGGCACCCAAGGCCGGAGGCTGTGGAGCCGGGTGAGGCTTACCAATACTCTCGCCCACGGGCCTGGGCCAGGGAGAGGCTGGGTGGTGCTCGAGGACCACCCAGTTGGAGGCACGCGGGCAGAAAGTGCTCCTCCCACTTCAGGTGCGCGCCTCACCTGCAGGGCAACGCCTGCCAAGAGCCACACCTGATGGTTTCCTGGCCTATGGGTGGCCCTGCCCTTGCCGGCCTCCTCTCTTCTCTCTGATTTGGACCCAGTGGTCACCATGGAGCCTGGGCCAAAGGCACTTTTGGAAACACGGATGTCAGTGAAGGCCACAGCAGCCCCAGGCCCGACAGGGCCCTGCCGCTCCCTCTGGAAAACAGGCCAGAGCTCCCAAGGAGCCCTCTGAAGGCCACCACTGGCAGGGCAGGTCCAAAGTGGCACCTCGCTTCTCTCTGTTCCCCTGGCTGGTACGGCTGCCAATCTGATGCCAGACAGACACCCAAAGGTGTGGAAGGTACTGCATCTCTTGGCAAGTTCACAGTCTGTCCAGTTCGTGCCATTCCCTCTTCCTCCTGAGAGCAGCACGTTGCATATTAAAAATGTCCCATCCAGGATGCAATGTAAACAATGCAGAAGGAAGGTCCAGCTGCTGGGCAAAGCTGGGATGTCCTGGGAAGCTTCCGCCTTATACCTGGGGAGCATGTGAGGAGCGGGTTACCCTAGAGCACAAAGCCCCCCCTCCACACCTTCCCTGGGCTTCCCCGGGAAACCAACGGGGCAGGTGGGGTGAAGGAAAGGTAGGGCAGCCCTCCCCGGTCTTGGGTCCCAGTACACGCACATGCGGGGAGCCTACGCTCGTAAGGCAGGCCAGTGGAGGAAGCCAGGGAGTAGGGGCAGGGGGGCACTAGGCAACCACCCTCACCCACCGGCAGCTGGGAAGCTGGAGAGCAGCTCCCGGGAGCTGGCCAGGTGCCATGGCTGCCCAGCCCAGCACTAACACAGCAGGAAGAGACCAGGCCGGGCTCATGAGCACGGCTCCTGTTTCACACCCTCTGTGGCAACGAGGCTAGCAGGGGCCCACGAACCACTGAGCCTGGCTTGCCAAGAAAGGGTCCTGGACCTCCCCAGAGTGACCCCTGGGGTCAAGAGTAACCAGGACACTTCCCCATCCCCGAAGGGCAGGCAGGGACCTATCGGAAGGACAGGCGAGCCCAGTACTCACCTCCGTGGCAATGACACACTCGTTCCTCTCCTCTGATATCAAACACACGGACTGGTACATGGAATCCCTGGGGGAGCATATCGCTGATATCCGACACTCTGGCTTTTCACTGAGGGAACACAAGACCGGCTGCTGAAGGAGGCGTGGGGAGAGGGCTGAGGGAGGCGGGGCACTAACCGGGACCCTGGACAGCCAAAGGGCACTGGCCCAAGTGGCTCTGGGAGAAGACACAGGGATTGGGGATGCCCAGTGCTAGCCCGGGGCTCAGGCAGGAACAGGCCCCTGAGAGCCACAGGACCACCAAGCTGACCAGAGAGGGTCTCAGGCCTGGCAAAAAGCCAGCACTGCCACTAGAAGCAAGCCATTCCGTAGAAAACATGGAAGTCACGGGACACACAATACGGACACTTGACGTGTGTGAGTGAATGAATGCATGAATGAATGAGTATGAGGGAGGGAGGGAGCGACCAAAGGCTCCTGCAGAACTCTTGTTGGAGGATCAGTAGCAAAACCCTGTTTGCTTCAAAGCAGTCAAGGGCCTGGCGCCAGCTCCCACCTGTCCTGGGGGAGCCGACAGTTCCACTTAGGGGCTCGTGGCCAGGCCCTGGGCCTCCCAGTGCTGCTCACCTGTGTAACCGCAGTGGCGCCTTCTCCCCTAAGCTCTTGTCACTGTGGGAATACTTCCCCAGCATGACCCCCCGGCCCAGGGGTCCTGGGGCCAGATTATAGTCCAAAGTGTGGTTCTGCTGTTTGCCACAGTTGGACTTGTCCAGGCCACAGTCTACTTCCAGCTCCTTCTTCTGGTTTGTGTTCTTGAGCTGGGCAGCTGGGATCAGGTTGTCCTTCTGGAAGTCTGACAGGTTGTTCATGGCCTCCCTGCTGCCGTCGTCCGGCCGCCGAAGCCGCAGCTGCCTCACGGCCACGGCCACCATGCCCAGCAGCACCAGCACCACCACCAGCCCCACGCCCAGGGAGACGGCCACCCAGGGGAAGCTGGGAGGCATGCTCACGGGAAACTCGCAGTGGCTGCCCACGAAGCCATAGGGGCAGTTGCAGACGAAATTGTCGGGGGAGCGGCCCGTGTAGCAGGTGGCCCCGTTGAAGCAGGGTCCCGAGGCACAGGCATCGCCGGCTGTCCGCACCTCACAGAGCCTGCCAGAGAAGCCAGCAGGGCAGGTGCACACGAGCCCGTTCTCCAGGTCATGGCAGGTGCCACCGTGGGCACAAGGGCTGCGGGCACAGTCGCTGATCTGGAGTTCACAGTGGGGGCCTGCGAATCCCGGGCGGCAGCGGCAAATGCGGTTCGGACCTCGGTTCAGACACTGGCCCCCTGTAGGTATACACGGCACAAGTCAGCCATCGCCTGGGAAGCCCTCTGGCGTAGAAGGTGAGCGCTCCCTCCCAGGGCGGCGCGCAGGTCCTTCTGCCTCCGTGAGCACAGCCAGCACGTACAGGTCCCACTACAAAGAGCACTGCACAGAGAGTCAGGAGACCCGGAGCTGAGGGGACCCTGCTCGCTACACCTCCATGGCCTCAGGTACCAAAATTACTAGCTTCTCACAGAGCTCTACAGCAGCATCAGGCAGACAGGCTTGCGTATGAACATCAGCTGCTTCTAGCTGTGGATCTGGCACCTGTTGCTATGCCTCATTTCTAAGCTTCAGTCTTCTCATTTGTTAAATTGGGGTACAACCCCATCCCCTCCACAGAAGGCCTCTGAGGGTTAGGTGGGATGATGCATAAGCGCAGGAGTGCATGCCTGGTATACAGTAAATGCTCAAATAAATGTAATTATCATTGTTTCATCCTATCTTCATAACCATGTGAGAGAGGAAGACAGGTGTTATATTTCCCACTCAACGATGAAGAAACTGTGGCTCCAAGGAGTTAACTGACTCGCTGGAAAGCAGACTCCATCGCAGCCCTTCCAAGCCCTCTCCAGCTCCCGAGGCTTCTCTCCTCCACAGTGCTATCCGCTTGCCTCATGGCAAGTCACCAGGAGGCCAGGGAGACAAAGATAATCAGCATGCTTTGTGTTCCCAAAGATGCTGAACATTCTAGATGCCTTGGGCAAGGTGAGGCATTCAGGAGCAGACCCCGACTGCACTAGCTTCCCTTGAGGGGGGACACAAGGCCACCAATGTCTCTCTCTCTAGCTTAAGACTTCCTGGGGAGGGTCAGAGGCCACCCCGTAGGGACAGGGCTCTGACATGGGAATTGGGATAGAAATCGCTCGAGTGCACACCACTGCTTCTCCCAAGGCCTGCACCCACGGCTAACCTGCTCCTCTTCCAAAGCTACTCAGCTGTTCCGCAGAGCTCTTCACCATCCGGAGCAGACGGTGACTCATCTCAGCCTGCCCAGAGTGACAAACAAGGCCTCTCTCCTCTCCCGACCCTCCCTCGCCAGAAGGCTCTCTGGTCCCCAGGTCTGGTACACCAGGTTAGCAAGGCAAGAAGACACACCATTGGCACACGGGTTGCTGGTACACCTGTCCACTTTCTTCTCGCAGTTGGAGCCAGTGAAGTTGGGAGGGCATTCACAGGCATAGCTGGTCCCCTGGCTGCGCTCCCGGCAGGAGCCCCCATTGAAGCAAGGGGAGTTGGCACAGCTCAAGGTGCTATGTTCGCAGTGCAGGCCATAGTATCCTGGGGGACACAGGCAGTGGTAGCCATCCTCCTGGTCCTGGAGAGAGACCAGAGAGGGGCCAAAGTCAGAGGCTGGGAGGCAGGGAGGTATAGCTTGGGGTTAGGCCCCACATGTCCACAGTGCCTGTCTATGGCCACCTGGGGTGGAAATGCCTGGGCACCACCTGGCCAGACCTCTGCCCTCCTCTGCTGGCCTGGGCCTCACCTTACAGCTGCCTCCATTACGACAGGGGTTGCTGTCACACTCGCTGAGCTTCAGCTCACAGTCCACACCAGTGTAGCCTGGACGACAGGTGCAGGTGTAGCTCCGCTGCCCGCTGTTAGAGCACGTTGCCCCGTTCTTGCATGGGGAGTGATGGGTGCAATAGTTGAGATCTGCAGAGATAGGAATCCGCCGGCTGAGCAGAGCCAGAAAATTATCCCCACCTCCGGGCTCCTTGTAATGCAAGTTCACTGCCCGTGCTGGACAAGAGGCTTCAACTCAGTCTTCCAGGTCCAAATACCCTCCCTCCTCCCCAGTGACATCACGTCTACGGAAGCACCTCAGCTCACACCTGACCAGTGCAATCAATCAAAGTTGAAAAACACAGATGGACAACTGCCTGCCAGGCAAGCTCACAAACACCAGCAGGCAGGGTAGAATGAGGGTAAGGAAGAGAAGTGGATGCAAGGCCACGTGCTGAGGAGGAAGTCAGAAAAGGCTTCATGGAGGGGGGGCAGCTGAGACAAGCCTGGAAGGAAGGATAAAATTTTAACAGTGGAAATGGTAGAGGGGAGATGAGAGCCACCATATGTATTTTTTAAGGGGAATATATTACATGGTTATTTTAAAATATAAGTGTGCTGGCTGGTGTGGCTCAGTGGATTGAGTGCCAGCCTGAGAACTGAAAGGTCATAGGTTCGATTCCTAGTCAGGGCACATGCCTGGGTTGTGGGCCAGGTCCCCAGCTGGGGGCATGCGAGAGGCAACTGATGGATGTATCTCTCCCACATCCACGTTTCTTTCCCTCCCTTTCTTTCCCCCTCCCTCCCCCCTCTCTAAAAAAAAAAAAATACGTGTGTGTGTATGTGTATATTTGTTTTCTTATTTGGGAAGGACAGGGAGGAGGAACCAGACAGAGCAAATATAGGGACTGTAAGGGTTGTGTTTGCATGTGATCAGTATATGACTGTGTCACTTGGGAGCAAGTGGGGGCAGAGGAAAGAGAATGGGCAGGAACCAGGTGTGTGTGCGTGCATTTGGGGAGGAGGGGAGAAAGCAACACACACACACACACACACACACACACAAAGAATACAGGGGCTGAATTCTAAGTCCCTTGTCAGTGAGTCAGGGCCCAGGCAAGTTCTTTCTATCCTGGCAAGCCCTCTGCCCACTCTACCCAGGCTTGTGCTGGTGTTTCCATGGCAGCAGCCATCCCATTTGACCCTGAAAATGGGAGGCACATGCTGCAGCTGGCTTCCAGGATGAAAGAGATAAAGGATCCCTCCTCAACAGTTGGGGCTGGCAGAACCCTGTGCAGCCAGAAGAGTGACCGGCCCTGCCAAACACCAGGAAGACAGTGTGGGCTCAGGCAGCTGCCTGGCAAGCGCAACTGGGGATGAACAAGGGAGACTGTTTCTAACCACACCAAAAAGTCAGTTAGTTGTCACTCCACCCAGAGGCCCAGCTCACACAGCCTCCAGGCAGCCGGCGGGCACACCCCACCAGACAGCTGTTTAGGGGAGAGCTGCTCAAACAGACCTGGCAGGTAAGCAAACACTTAGGGGGTTAATAGGTAACTATGAGGTAGAAAGAGGAACTGAGCCCAGCATCTCGCGCCTTACTGGAATTTTTGAGTGCAGCCTCCAGGCTACCAATTTGTCACCTTCCCAGCTTCTCCAGCCACCCAGCCTCCCCAGCACCAGAGGAAGAAGCATACACCATCTTATTCTAGGCGAGTTGTAAAGATCCTTGAAAGTCCCAATCTTCTTAAAAGATAATGGGAAAGCCAGCTCAGCAGTCACCACGCAAGAAGGGTCCAGGTGACAACTCTAGTTCCCACCCCTCGCCCATCTCTCCCGCCTCCTCTGCATCCCCTCTCTGCCCTCACTCACCTTGGTCGCAGAAGAGGCCTCCCCAGCCCTCTTTACAGGTGCATTGCCAGGGGACGCTGCAAGTGCCGTGGCGACAGCCGTTGTGGGGGATGCACTCGTTGCACAGGCGGCCCTGCCAGCCTGGGCGGCAGCTGTGAAACCACAGGGAGGCTGAGGGTGAGCTGAGTGCCAGGCCAGGGGATGCCCCTTTCCTGCTCCCTGTCCCCTACTCACATGCACTCGGCGGGCTTGCTGCAGTAGCCATTCTGTTCGTGACAGCCAGAAAGACAGACAGCTGCAGGAAGAGCACAGAGCTGGGTGAGGTGGGACGCTAACAACTCTGAAGACCACTCTCCCATTCTTAGCCTTGGGGGTGCCCCCAGCTCTCCTGGGCTCACTTCCCACTCCTGGGCTCCCAGAGGAGCCATGGGTGTCTTAAAGGGAACCAGTGGTACAGAGAAAGAGATCTAAAACTGGATGGAATGCAATAATAGGGTCCTTGTAGGCTTTGGCACAATGGAGAAAGGCACTCAGAAGAGAGTTCTGAGTTTGGCCCTGGCGGCTGTGACTCAGTGGATTGAGTGCCAGCCTGAGAACCAAAGGGTCGCTGGTTTGATCCCCAGTCAGGGCACATGCCTGGGTTGCAGGCCAGTGCCTGGTTGGGGGCGTGTGAGGTTGATGTTTCTCCCCCTCACTTTTTCCCTCCTTTCCCTCTCTCTCTAAAAATAAATAAGTAAAATATTAAGAAAAAAGAGTTCCGAGTTCAAACCTGTCCTAAGCATGCCCAGCTGCTCCGGAAGGCCAGCTCATGGGCAGCCCAGACCCGCTCTGTGAGTGAGCGAGGGAGGCAGGCTGTGAGAAGTCACCGCTTCTGTGTTTTGTGCTTTTGTTTTTGCCCGGGAGACCCCCGCCCACCCCAGGCAGGCAGGGGAGAGCCTGGCTGCTTACGCTGTTCGCAGTACTCCCCGGTCCAGCCCGGCAGACAGGACAGGCTGCCGTCCGGCTGACACACGTAGTGGCCGAAGTGGTCATTGCGCTTCTTGCACAGGCGTGAGCAGCTGTCCCCATAGTAGTTGTCACTGCAGATGACCCGGTACGAGTAGCGAAGCCTTGTTGGGAGAGGGTCGGTCTGTTCGTCCAGTAACCAGTTCTGGCCCACAGCTAGGGAGCCCTGGATGGTGATCTTGCTGATGAGCGCGTTTGGTGGCATGGCCTCTGAAGGGGCAGAGGGCCAGGTCAAGGAAGGGCATCCTGTCCCCAGGGTGCCAGCAACTGCTGGATCAAACCAGATGTTCAGACGACCCCCACTTGCCAGCAAGCACGGGCCAGAGGAACCCAAGGGTCCCACTTCTTAGCTGCCCTGCGTGTGTGCATGTGCAGGGGGACTGATACTATTCAAAAGGGGGACAATAGAAGGATGTTAAGATTTCCCAGTGCTCTGGAAGCAGATAGGCAAGGGAAAAAGGAAAAGAGGTCAAAATGGAGAGAGAGAGAAATGAGAAATGAGAAAAAGAAAAGCTCTCCATGCACGAAGGACTCTGGAAGCAAGGGTTCCTCAGGTGTCCTCTCAGGGGTTCTGCCCCCAGAGGTGGGCAATGCTTTTCTTTTTCCTTTTCAAAGTGAGAATTGTTGTGCGCTGAAATATCCTTTTCCTCTGTGTCAGAACAACATCCCAAAGCCATTATTCCCTTTCCAAAGGAGCGGAATTCGCAAAAGGTGTAAAATACAGGAAGGGGCCCGTCAGCGGCGCTGGCAGCTTCGGCCTTTCTCACCACCGTGCTCCCCGCGTTCCCACGCCAAAAATAACCCGCAGGAAACGCAATTGTGCTCGGAGTCCAGGCAGCGGGCGGAATCGGAGCGTCCAGCGCGGGGCGCAGCTCCGGGCCGAGCTAAGCGTCCGGCCCCCTACCCCCCACCCCGCGCTTCCCCCGCCTATTAACACAGGTTAACTCTTTCGGTGCTGCGCCGAGTCGCCCCCCTGTGGCGGCGGAGCGAGCTACTCACCTGGCCGCAGGTCTTCTCCCGGCGCGTGCCAAGCTTCGATGGTGAGTGAGAAGGTGCCCTGGGAAGCGGAAGGAGGGGGCGGGAAAGGAGGCTTGATGAGCAGGGAGGTGCTGGGGGTGCCTTACGGCAGCCGGTTTAATCAATCTAATTGCAGGATACGGTTACTGCGCCCTGGTCAACCTAACGGGTCTGCGCGCAGCATCGCGCGCGAGCAGGAAAGGCGAGAGAACCTTGGCCGGGAGGAGGGTTGAGGGACGGGGGAATGTACGCGAGAACCACTCGGAGGTGGGGGACGCGCCGGGGTGATGAATATCGTCTCCCGAGAACTGGGAGAAAAGAGGGCGTAGAACCGGGAGGGGGAGACGGGTGCGCGAGCTTTCCAGAGGATGAGGTCCCAAGAGAGAGTCGAAAGAGGACCAGAAGAGAACGCCCCTCGTTTTGTTGGTTTTGTTTTGTAGGGGAGCGAGGATATCTGGGGAGAGGGCTCTGGTCTCAGGGAGACCCCTTCACTTGGCTTTCGTCACCTCCCGGTGCTCCCCGGCTGTGCTCACCGGCCAGGTGAAATTGAAAGGCAGTTGGAGAGGGTTGCGTCCGCCGCCGCTGCTGTCGTCCGCAATGGCGAAGGAGTTGGTGCCCAACACAGGTGTGGAGACGCTGCCGAAGGTGCAGGGCCCGGGCGAGAAGACCGTCTGGAAGTGCTTGAGGCAGACGCGGAAGAAGGTCCGGCAGCCGGGCTCGCACCGCAGCCCGCTGGCCAGAACGCCGCGGTCGTTGACAAACTCCTGAAGCTGCAGCTGGAAGACGCCGGAGCCGGCCGCGCGCTACCGCACAGGGTGGGAAGGAAGGAGGGGAGCCGTCAGCGCGCAGGACGCCCGGGCTCAGGCCCGGGGCGCGGCGGGAGGGGGCGCGGGACGTTACCTGCGGAGAAAGTGCCACCAGCAGCAGTAGCGCCCAAGCAGAGGCGCCACGGGACGCGGCTGCCATTCCCCGGGGCGTCGCTCTCTCCACCCGCCCGCCCTGAAGCTGGCTCGGTTCGGGACGCTGTTGGCCCGTGCGTCCACCCGCGGGAGGAGTCTCTGAAAAGCCGGGCTCCGCTCGGAGCTTTCCTCCCGCCTCGCCTTCTCGCTAGTTCCGCTCAGGCTGCCACGGTAGGTAATCCAGGTGAGGGCGGCTGGGCGGCGGCCGCGCAGAGGACGTGCCCTCGAGCTAATCCTGGGGCCGCGAGCCTGCCAGTGCCGGAGTGCACTGCACCGAGGCGGCCGGAGCTGCGGCTCTGCGCCCCGTGGTCCCAGCCCGCGCTCAGCGCCGCTACTGAAACCTGCGCGCTCGGGAGCCTTCCTTATATATATTGGCTCCTCTCCGCTCAGCCTGTCACTCTCCCCTCCCCTCAGGGCCTCTCACTGCTGTAGCCGCGGCGCCGCCGGGAGGGGCCTGCGCCGCCGCCAACCCCCCGCCCAGCCGGCCAGTCAGGCGCAGGTCCCCGCCCCTCCGTGCCGCTCTCAGCCCCTGGGTCCCCCAGCGCCGCGCGTGCCGAGGTGACCAGTTCTTCGCAATCCCCGGATTCCCCGCGGAGCCCCGGGCAGTGGGAGAACAGGGGGCGGGCCGGGGGGGAAATGCGACTGGAGCGGAGCAAGGGGTTCCCGGAAGGTCGTGGGGGCGGAGACACTGGGGAGTCCCTGGGAGCCTCGCGTCCGCAGCCAGCGGAGCGGCAGTTACCTGCAGCAGGTAAAAAGAACTTAGGTCCGAAAAGTGAAACCTGCGCTAAAGAGCTCCGATTTCCTGCTCCTTCAGGGAGCCTCTGAAGCCCCTCTCCGGGTCCGGCGTCGACCTGTGAGCACCCACCCACCACGCCTCCCGAGCGCTGCGGGGAAGCGAGCGGGCGCAGTAAGCCCCTCTGCGGCCGCTCGCCGCCAGGAGAGGAGCCGGGCGTCTAAGGCTCGGAGCTCCCTCCCTCCATCTGGTGGGCGTCTCCTTCACTGGGCGGGGGGCGTCGTCCAGCGCGTGCTTTTTCCCTTCTGTCCGCCTCCCCCCAGCCCCGGCTCGGGCTCGGCGCGTGCCAGCCCCGAGACGCGAGGCTCCGCGGCTGGGGGAGGGGCGTGGTCCCAGAGGTGGCGGGGCGGGCTTCAGCTGTATGCTAATGAGGGCCTGGCCCCGCCTCCAGCGCCTCCCCTCACCTGGGCTCAGCTTCAGCTCCAGCGCCCACCGTCTCCCCCCATCTCCCCCGCCCCACGCAGCAGCCCCAAGTCCCTCCCGCGTCCTGCCGCTCCGCTGGGGCGGAGAGGAACTCTTCTGGCTCCAGACCACTGGAGAGTCAAGGCGAAGGGCTGAGGCTGGGCAGACCCGAGTCCTTTCCTCCAGGACGAGACGTAGCGCGGAACTGGAGACGCTCGGACTCGCTTTAGTTTCAGGAGGCTACAGCATCTCGCCTTCGCGGCTACCCCGGTGGCCCCACTTCTGCTCGCGGCGGCAGTGCAGCTGCTTTTCCCGGAACCCAGCGTTATCCCCGGTGACCTCAGATCGCGGAGGGCCGGCTTCTCCCAGTCTGGGGGGCGGAGGGGAGGAGAGCGCCCTCTCTCTTCGACGCTGAGGGCGGTGGGGGCCCTGTGGCTTCAGCTGTCAGCCCGCGCGCACCGCGGTGGCTGTCGTCGGGCGATAAGATCGGTCCGGGGGGGAGCAGGGACGCGCGGGCCCGGGGGAGGCCGGGGGCGCAGAACGGAGCCCAACAGCTGCCTATGCCGAGCTTGGTCTGATTTTTTGACCTGGGGTGGTGGTGAAGTGCGGGGGGAGGACGAGAAACAAGAGGTTGGGAGCGTGGGTTGGGGGAGGGGCGAGGTGAAGAGACGGGCTCCGGGGTCCCCCACGCACGGCCACCCCTCCCAGTCACCATCTGGCACGTGCGGGTTGGCGTGGGGAACCGAGGTGGGGCGGGGGCCGGCAGATGGGCCCAGGCTGCGCTCCAGAGTTAATGTAGGTTACGGGCAGGCGGAGTCCCCAGGCCCAAGGGCGGGGGAGCCCAGGGCATGCCTCCCCGCGAACCTGGTAAGTGGGTTTCCCATCCTCTCTCTGCCATACTCTATGGGTCCCAAGCCCTGCCTAGGGTGCCAGAGAGTGCCCCTTCACCCCTCAGAGCTGACAGCCAGCCCTACCTCGTTCTTGTCTGCTTCCCCCCTGTCCTGGCCTGGGAGTTCATGAAAACGCGGTTCTTCTGTGGCGCCGACCTTTGCCTGTCAAGGGAGACGTACAACCCACAGGAGGCATTTGCCTGGGTGGGACACTCGCTCACCCTTGTACACATCTGGGCTAACAGGTCCAAAAGCACTTTACACACAGTCAAGCACCAAACAAAAGTAAGTATCATCATTCTCCTCAGAGACTGAGATGTACGGGGCCCCAAAAACCTAAAAATCCTCTGACCTGAGGAGGAAAGGCATCACCCTCAGGTCATTTATGAAGCACCTATTTGAAGTTCATTATCCCGCTAGGACTCTGACCTCGGCCCTGAGTTCCCACTTGAGCTCCAATGATCTGGATCCAGCTTTGCCCACTTTTGCTAAGCAGGAGAGGGTCCGGAGCTGCGGGCAGAGAACCGATATTCGCAGCCTCCACAGCTGGGGCCCCTCCCTTTTCTTTCCCACTGGCGACTTGAGGACAGAAGAACTCAACACGTGTCCTGGGGGCTTCCAGGAACAGGAGGCTTTGAGGCGACCCGAGGCCATAAATCCCAGCGTTGGACCCACGCGCACACCTGCCGACCCTGCCACTACGGAGACTCTCCCTCCCCCACCCCCACCTGCGCGCACGGTCTACGGTCCTCGCCCCAGCGGCACCGCCGCGCTGCCCAGAGTCCCGAGCAGGAGCAGGGTCGAGGCCCGGCTTCACTCGAGCCCCCACGGCCCCCTCCCCAGGGACCTTCGGTTCCTGCTGTCCTCTCCGGTTACCAGCTGCACAAAGCCCCGGGACAGGCAGAACCTGCGCCTTGGCCAGGAAAGGCCAAGGTTACCTTTCAGCCATGCCCTCAAACTGACCCCGGGTTATTGGGGCACGACAGGGGCCCCGAAGAACCTCGGGATACATCCCCGACTGGGCAGCCTACTCGCCCGCCCCCTCCCTCACGCCCCGGGACAGCGCTCTCTTCGGGGCAAATGGCACTCAGGTGGGAGTGCGTGGGGGCCGGGCTGGCCAGGGGCGGAGGGCAGGCCTGGTTTGGGTGGGGCGCTTAAGCCCTGAGGGGCCACGTGCGGGCAGCCGCAGCGGGGAGCAGCACAGAAGGCGGGGAGATTTGCAAACTGTTGCTGCCACATGGCTGCTCCATTCGATCCATTCACATTGAAATGAGGCCGGCGCGTGCCTCATCTGCCGCAGGGCGCTGCCACGCGTCAGCATGGCCCGCCGCGTGCCAACTGGGGCAGTGGGGCTGGCAGGGCCTGCCAGCCGTGGGGGTGCAGCCTGGGCCCTGGGGCCAGGAGGGGTAAGGGGACGGAGCCGAGCCGCCCTAGCCACTTAGGCGCCGCAGTTCCGTGGACCTTGGCCCTGCAAATGGGAGCAAGCCGACGAGAAAAGACCAGGACCAACGGGTTTCGGAGGGGGGTCAGGATCGATGCCGCCGCTCCCCGCAGATGCGCCTCGGCAGCGCTACTCTCCATCTGCCGCCGCTCGCACCTGCCGGTCAATAAATCGATTTTACAATTTAATGCAGCAGCTTCCCGCCAGCCTGGGACAGATGCCGCCGCAGAACCACCTCCCGCCCTCACCCCTCCCCTCGAGGGGCGCCAGCGGTTAGGGCCGGGATTCCCGCTCGGCGAGCTGCGCCCCGCGGGGCCGCGTTCGCTGCTCTCTGGATTCGCTACAAGGAACTGCCTGCTCTGGGTCTTTCCCGAGGGACAGAATGGGTTCCCCGTAAGACTGGCCCGAGGCTAGTGGAGGAGAGAGGAAATGACTTGGTGATGGCCTCGAGGACTCCTCGGGGGCTTCACGTACTTGTGTGTGGTGCGGGCAGAAGGCAGTGGCTGATAACACTATCTGAGAGCCCCTGTGAGAAGGAGGAAGGTAGGACCTGGGGCTTGCGCTCTGAGAGACAATAGGTCCTGAAGGACCTTCATAATGGAGATGGGGCCTCTCCCCACCCTCCCGCTGAGTCTGCTGTGCAAGCAGGGGATGGACCTGGCTCTTTGGTGTTTCCTGATGCTGTGGTCTTGGGCTCGTATTTTAACTATAACTCCATACCTCAGTTTTCTCATCTGTAGAATGGGGAACATAATAATAGTGGCCTGGGCAGGTGACCGAGGGACTATATCTGATTATGGATTTGCAGGACCCCCAAACTATTAATTTCCTTTGTCGCAGCTGACATCCTGACAGCCAGGGGCAGACTTGGAGTAGAGGGGAGGTTCCGGACAGCCTATGAGTTCCAGGAGGAAAAGAAGGGAAAAAGAGAGCTGAAGATAGTCACAAGGGAGAAGCCAAGAGGAACAAACGGTGAGAGGGAGAGAGAAGCCAGGTGGATCATGGGAAAGGGACGGGTCCTGTGGAAAACCTCAAGTATAGGGGCCGTTTGAGGAGACAGAGCCTGCCCTGGGGTTTGGAGAAGGCAAAGGAATCAGAGTGTGGAGCTGGCCTAGGCCCTCAGGCTCCTGAGAGCATTGACAGATGCTTGACTGGAGGGAGAAGAATGGAGCAGAGAAGCAATAACGGGTTTAGAGAAGCAATAACGGTTTAAAAGAATCTGAGCACGCGCTGCAAACCGAAGGGTCGCTCGTTCGATTCCCAGTCAGGACACGTGCCTGGGTTGCAGGCCACGTGAGGGGCAACCACACATTGATGTTTCTCTCACTCTCTTTCTCCCTCCTTTCCCCTCTAAAAGTAAATAAATAAAAATTGAAAGAAGAGGTTTAGCCCTGGCTGGTGTAGCTCAGTGGATTGAGCGTGGGCTGGGAACCAAAGGATTGCCGGTTCGATTCCCAGTCAGGGCACATGCCTGGGTTGCAGGCCAGGCTCCCAGTGAGGGCCATATGAGATGCAACCATACATTGCTGTTTCTCTCTCTCTCTCTCTCTCTGTCTCCCTCTCTTCCCCTCTCTCTAGAAATAAAAATAAATAAATAAATAAATAAGTGAGAGATCTCACACACATACACTTTAAAAAAAAAAGAAGCTTAAAAGAATCAATTGCCCATGGCTTTGGCCTTCCAAAGGTAATGCTCTGACCAGGGTCAAGTGTAGGTCTCAGGTTGACATCCTTCCTCCTTCATGGTGGCGTTTCAGAGCAGAGAGGTGTGTGGGAGGAAGAAGACGACTTCTGAACTGTTCTGGTCCTTGAGGCTCCTGGCAGTTCAGGGGTCTCAGCACTCCCCAGGCCACCAAGAGATCACACAGACTGGACTGGACTGTCCACTGGCTGATGGCTCATGACTGATGGCCCAAATGTCCCAAGGAAAGGATGTCCAAGTGGGTGAGACCGTTATGCAGGAGTCAGCGTGCTCCTCTGGCTCCTTCTGAGACCCAGAAGGCCTGCTACCTTCTCTCTCCCAGGTTCCCAGGAGCCTGAGGGCCTAGGCCAGCTCCACACTCTGATTCCTTTGCCTTCTCCAAACCCCAGGGCAGGTGGTAACTGGGCTGGTCTGGGCCCTCTCTTCTCAATGAGAAAAGCTTTGGCCTGCAGAGACAGTGGGCCCAAGAGAGGAGAAGCTGAGGACCTCTGACCTAAGAAGCCCCTTTTAACTGTGTAGGAAGGAAGCTCTCCCCAGGCCTCCTGTGTGCCGATCAGGAGAAAAGGAGAGAGAGGAGGGGCAGGGTGGAGACCTGCTGGCTGGAGGCAAGGACCTTCATTGGTGGTGACCCCGTAACTGCCCCAGCTTCATTTGCCAAACCAAGGGGATGCCTGGAAAGCTAGGGCCAGGAGCCATACAGAGGGTATTTCCAGCCACAGAAGAGTCCAGGGTTTAGGGCAGCCTCCACGGCAACTTTCCCAGAGCCCCTGGCTTCCCCTTCCCTAGCTCTTTCCTGTCCCCACCCTAGCCAGTGAGCAGGGAGGCTCAGGGGAAGGGAGGGAGTGTTCAGGGTGGCCTCTGCATGGAGACCCTCAGGCTCAGGCCCCAGCCTGCCCTTGCCTTCCGCCCAGATCCCTCAGGGCACAGAGAACTCTGAGGGGGGCTTGCGGGGCGGAGGACAGAGGGCACAGGGAGAGGCATTGGTGAGAGAGAAACTTCTGCCAACTTGTGCTGAAGGACAGGGCGTAGGTGAGTGTGGGGACAGAGCCTGAGTTGAAAGCAAAGGTTCAGGCACCCCCTCAGCCCTAGATCTTGCATCGGCTTCGCTACCCGAAGGCTCTTCTTCCCCTACAGACGCCTCTTCACCTGCTCGTCCTCTGTCCTGGCTGTGCTAGCCTCCCCTGTCCTCTCCTCTCGCCCCTCCCCACTGTAAGCTCACCTGCCACTGAAACCTCTCTGGAAGCTCTCCCCAGCCCCACCGCCCCTCCAGCCTTCACTCCCCTCTTCTGGCCTTCCATCAGCATCCAGACCCAGCACTGTCCCGGATCCCCTGGTGTCCCTGGGTCCTTGTGTATCCTCCACTTTCTTCAACTGAACTACTCATCTCCTGGAAGAAACTCTGACCTCTCCTCATTTCTTCACAGAACCTCTGATCTCTGATCCCTGGTGCCACCCAGGACTTGAAGCAAGAAGAGATGGGGGATGGGGTCACACCTTTCCCTCTTCGCTGGTCTGGGAACCTGGGAGTGGGGGTGCTGTTACTAGACAGGCCGTGGCTCCCTGCAGGCTCTCTGGAAGGAAGGGTCAGGCCTGAACCAGGAAGTGCTGTGTTTCAAATGCTCTCAGACACAGAGAAAGAAACCAGGGACAGGTGCCAAATCTGCGAACAGCTGCCTGAAGAAGCAGGTCACTGGTCCCTGGAGAAGGCTGGGGAGGAATCTGACTGCCTTGGTCAAGTAGGTAATGGGTCTTCAGCAAACGACGGTGACCAGCTGTCTCCTTCTCCTACCGCGGTCAGAATGAGAGGAAATGGCCTTCAACTGTGGCAGGAAGGATTTAGGTTAGATATACGGGAGAACTTCCTGTGACAATGTGTCTACACTCCGTATCCCAGTTGTTAATCCAGGTTGAACTCTCCCCTAGAGTGGACGAGAATTTCACGCTGATGCTTGCTAATGAGTAACTCCCCTTGCCTGTGACTAACAAAGAACTTCCAGCCCAGGGAATTCTCCTTGTGTCTAGACTGTCCCCAGGTGAGAAGTGCAGGGAGACCTGGGAAGCACCAGGACCTAGACCTCCTCTCAGCCCCAAGGAGGTTTGTGGACAGTGTTAGGCCTCTGTGAGCTAATGCCACTTTGCCTCTACCGCCCTCAGAAAAAGGAGCCCTACGGAGCTGTCCAGCCCAGCGTAAGTCTCAGAGCAGCGGTGGATTCTCAGGGTCTCCAACATCAGGACCCTCAGTAACAGCCTCACCAGCGCTACACACTTAGACACAGACAGGCGCCAGCCCTCCTGTGTGCCCACTCGCTCCGGTCTCACAGGTCCTGCCTGGGCCTCATGAGCACCCCTTCCGTTGGGCCTGTTCTACGGAGATCCCCGTGTTGCCCCGTGGCCCCTCCCTTCTCTCTTGCTTCCCCTTCTCTCCTAAGTGGCTTAATCCCCTACCCCCATTACCACAGCCCCCTCCCAGCAAGAAGAAAGCTGGGGAGAGCTAGGACAAATCCATCAGACTGCCATCAAAAGAAGAGAATGCAGGCAAAAGACGCGTTCCCCCTGGCACGTTAGTGCTCCTGGGGCCTGTGTGCGCCTACACGCACAGACGGAGTTTGGGTCGTCTGTGCGCCCGTCGAGCCGGATCCTGGGCTAAGGTCAGTGAGACCACAGGGAACATCAAATTCCACTCCTGATGGGACTGGGCCCCCAAGGGTCGAATGAGACTCTGTGGGGAGGGGGGTTTACGGGGCCTGAAAATAGAGCAGAACTTAGATAAGGAGAAAAGAAGGGATTCCTGGCAGGAGAAATGGGGAGAGGGAAATGATCAGGGGAGAAATGAGGAGGCAGAGCTGGCGCAGCCTTCACATGTGGAGGGAGCGGGCGTGAGGTCAGATAGTTCAAGTGTGGAGACCCACCTGATGCGTGAGCACAGACCTGACTGGTCGGCCTGAGGGAATCTTCGGGGTTTTGAGCAGAGCAGGGTGTCCAGCCACCACCTGGCAGTGGTGTGCGGGGTGGTCGGCACACAGAGGTGCAGAGGGAAAGCCAGGGGCAACCAGGAGCACCTGTGGCTGGTGGCCAGGTGCGCACCGGGGCCCGGGTGTCTCTGAGGTGGCTGGGCACCCGAGAATGCCGGACCCCTGATGGCACCACACTTTGCTTGCCAGCAGCTGCTCTTCCCTCTCACCCCCTGCTTTCCAGAGAAAGCCGTGCAAAGGTGACCGGCGTCAGGGCTGCCCTGGCTCCGACACTGGGGGTGGGGACCGCTTTGGCCACGTCACTCTCCCGGCCGACCATCCGCCTTCCCCTCTTTTTTCTCAGAGGCCTGAGGCCCTGCCTGGCAGCCCAGACTTGCCTGGACGAAGCGTTGGCTCAGGCCTCGGTGTGTCCGACCTCAGTTCTGGGACCCACAGAGGGAGTCCAGAGCTGTCTGCAGAGAACTAGTTACGGCCCTGTGTCTAGAAGCTCAGGACGAGGCGAGCTCTCAAGGGCACTTATATTAGACCAACCCCATACTCTACAGTCAAGGGCTTGAATACCTCCAGGGACAGGACCCTCACCCCCTCCAAAGGCTGATCCCTGCTACTGAGATGGTTCTAGTTGTAGAAAGTGCACCCTATTGTTGATCCGAAAGTCCTGCTCTGGCCAGAGTGGACTGATGGTACAGAACTCTGTCTGGCCTGGGCCTCACTGAGGGGCTTCTGGAACGCCCCTGCCAGAGGGAGGGTCCACCAGCATCCTAGGTCTGGGTGGCTCTGCGGGGTCCTGTGGGCCCCCCTGCTGTGCCTGGCTGGTGCCCTGGGCTGGGGCAGTTTAAGCGTGAGAAGCACCAGTCGGTCTCCAGCTCAGAGCTGATGGGTGGAGCAGCCAGGGTGAGGCCGCCAGGGTGAGGCCAGCCCTGGGCAGCCCTTCTCAGCCTCATTGGGGAGGCCAGACTCTGGCCAGCCTGTCAAAAGGGCCAACCCTCCCCAAGCTGAGATCATCGCCCTCCGGCCTCCATGGCAGCCCCCACCCCCAGCTGAGCTCACTGCCCGGTCCTCTGGGGGACATTGTTGTCTCCCAGCCCCTCCCCCGGGCTCAATGAGCTGTTTGTTGGCACGTCCGGCTAGGGCAAGGGGAGGGCGGCACAAGACGTCCTCACACAATGGGGATTCCGTCCATTCTGAGGTGGCTGCGGGAACCAGGCTGGCTTTGTCCCTGGGACCCTCATTCCCACCATTTAGCGGAGCCGGAACTGCAGGCGGAAGGCCCCGTGTAAGAACAACAATGTCGTCACCCCGTCTGTGGGGGAGGGCGCTGCAGGCCAGGCCTCCTGGGGCCCAGGGGACCCACAGTCTGGGGCAGTCTGAGGGGCACTTGGGACAGGTCCTAGGGCTGAGGCTTTGCCTCAAATCTGAAGGAGACTCAGGAAGCAGATGGGCGCCCCCCCACCCCACACCACCTGGCCTGCCGGTCCATCTGCAGTCTGCATCAAGCGTTGGAAGGGGGCTTCCTGGCATCCCCAGCTATGCTCAGTTCCTCCAACTGCAAAGATGAGCCCTAAGGTGCAGAAGGAATGGGTGCATCCGGTAAGCCCTGTTGGAACGTGTGCCACAGAGGGGCCGAGTTAGGGGCAGCTTGACTTGCATGCCTTTCTGCATCCAACTTGGGCAAAGGCCTTTGCTCAGAGCTGGGCTCAGGTCTGTTTCTGGGCCTCTGACCCAGCCAGCTTGCCCCTTCGGAAGTGCACTGGCCTCTCAGACAACAAGTGTTTATTTTGCAGGGCGGGGGGCGGGGTGAGCGGGACGTCATGGCGTTTCCCTCCTGCCTGGTGTTGCAGTGGTTCTCACAGTCTGGGCACCGGTGACATCACCAGCCTTTCCTCTTCAGCCCTGGCCAACTTACCTCCTCCTCCCCTTCACCCCGCGCACTGGCCAGGCCACACAGTTCCGAAGCTCCTGCTTCCGGCGCAAGCACCTCTGAGCGGGCTCTTTCTCTCCTTCTTTTTTTTTTTTTTTTTTTAAGATTTTTTATTTATTTTTAGAGAGAGGGGAAGGGAGGGAGAAAGAGAGGGAAAGAAACATCAATGTGTGGTTGCCTCTTGGCATGCCCCCCCCCACTGGGGACCTGGCCTGCAACCCAGACATGTGCCCTGACTAGGAATCGAACCAGTGACCCTTTGGTTCGCCGACCAGCGCTCAGTCCACTGAGCCACACCACCCAGGGCTGAGCGGGCTCTCTTGAAGGGCAGTGAGAGCAGCCAGGAAGTACAGGAACAGCCACTTGTCACTGGTCACTGTGACATTCACCTTGGCATTCAGGCTGAGCCTAGAGATAGCCCCTCTGTGCTCATTCTCACCAGAGTCATTGGTATCCCCCCAGGCCCACTCCTAGTGTGATGCGGGCCCTTTAAGGGTCTTGGGAAGCCAGAACAACAGGAAATCCAAACGGCCTCATTAGGCAGCTCCGAGCTCAGCACAGTAATTAGTGCCCTGAAAACAAAACAAGGAAAAGCAGGTGGTGGTGCCCCCCCTCCATCTTGGCTGCCCCCGGCATGGCCTGTTAGTACCCAGAGCTAGGCAGCTGGGATCGGAGCCCCTCCCTCCTAAGCCCCCTCGCCCCAAGCTCCTGAAGCTTGCTGCCCACTGCCCAGGCCAAGGGTCAGAGTCTAAGCTTCTGGGGAGCAGGCAGTAGCTTCTCAGCCAACTGTTTTCCTCTAGGGAGATCCAAGCCCCAGGGACGTGCGGTGGGGCTTCCCCTCTCCTGCAGCCAGGTGGCTACTTGTCCGCAGCGTGTCCCACCTGTTTGAGAAATGCTGTGATGGGGGCTGAGAGCTGAGTCGGGCTCCTCCAGAGGCAAGGGGGAGACCCCTGGGAGTCCCAGGCCAAGAAGGCTCCCTTAGGAGAGGGGAAAAGCCTGCTCTTGGTCCTGCCTCTCAGGGTCTCTGATGATTCTCCAGGTGGACAAGACCGCTTGCGTAGAGGAGATGGTAACCCACAGGACCTCAGGTCAGACCCTGGGGACTTGCAAGCCCCTCAGTTAGTAAAAGCCCAGCTAGGAGCAAAAAAGGAGCCCTAGTAAGTTCTCTTCTGCAAGGCTGCAGGCCTGACCCCTGAGATACCTATCTTTATTTGCTCTGTTAGGAAGGGACATACTATGCTCTACTTAAGAAACAAATATTCAGTCAACAAACATTTATGCAGTAGTTGTAATTATCCCTACACTGTGCTGATAGGAAGTTCTGGGAATTCAAATGGTACTGTACCTTGTTACTTTGTGATCTCTCCTGACAGCTCTTCCCTCTGTCCTGAGAAGGCCTTTGAGAGACTGTGGCTCTTTTCCATGTGCATGTCCCCCCAAAGACCTAGCACTTAGGTGACTGGTACATGCATATAAACAATCAAAAATGGCCTTGGCTGGTGTGACTCAATGGATTGAGTGCTGGTCTGCGAACCAAAGGGTCGCTGGTTCGATTGCCAGTCAGGGCACATGCCTGGGTTGCTGACCAGGCCCCCAATAGAGGACACACAAGAGGCAACCACACATTGATGTTTCTCTCCCTCTCTTTCTCCCTCCCTTCCCCTCTGTCTAAAAATAAATAAATTAAAAAAAAATAAAAATGAACCAGGAATGGTCCCTGCCTTCAAAGTGGTTACCATGGAATCCCGGTATTTGGCACAGCACAGCAGCAGCGCCCGGCAGGGCCCTCCAACCCTTGGAGAAAATCATAAGCTCTGTGCTCAGAGCCTCGCCACCCGAGGGCCCTAGGTTTCATGCACAGCCAGGGCTGAGGGCAGTGTGGGGGGGAGGGACCTCGGCCCTCCTGAGAATAAAGCTGAATAAAGCTGGCCTGGCGAGGACCCTGGGATGTGGGGGGTGTGGAGCAGGACAGCTGGACGGGCTGGGTGTGGATGGTGGCCAGCTTATGGCCAGTGAATGGGACTATAATTAAGCTGTGGGTAGGTTTCTGGTCACACTCCTGTTGGCTGAGAACAAAGGCCCCAGGCATCATTGCCCAGGGAAGGAGCAGAGGGAAGGGGCGGGGTAACCCAGAACCTGCTATTGGGTTGGGCGGCTGGCCTCCAGCTGGGCAGAGAACTCTGCAGGCACCTCTGGCGGACACCAACCAGGTGACAATTTCTGAGGGGCTCCAATCTGGAACTGAAGGGCTAGGACTGAGGGTAGAGGTGAAGGGGGCCAGCCACCAAAAGGTCACAGGGTCACCAGCAGGGGTTGTCAGCCCTGACTACACACAAAAATCCCTTGAGCAGCTCCCCAGAGATTCTGATACAACAGGTCTGGGGCGAGGCCTGGGAGGCACTGGTATTTTCCGAGAGCTCCCTAAGTGACCCAGTGTGCAACCAGGGTTGAGGACTACCGCTGGCAGGGAGCTCAGGACCCTCCCAGGAGCCCACAGTGCTCAGAGGCCACGCCCACCGGATCAAATAGCGCAAGTGCTCTGGGCAGAGAGGGAAATGGGCACCAGAGTCTCCTAGGCCTGGAGGTGAGGACTTTGGAGAAGCCTGCTCGACCCCCCGCCCCCTAGTGGAAAGTTACCCCGGGAAGCAGCTGTGGGCAGACAAGGCCAGGAGTCTGGAGGAGGGGTGCCCATGGGGAGCAGCACCCGGGAGAGCGGGCTGGGGACCGGGAGGGAGGAGTGGTGGGCTCAGCACCTGAGCTGAGGGGCCTGCTCCCGCTCAGGGACGTGTGCGGTCCTGAATCATTTCCCGGATATAGCTTAACAGCCCAGACTTCAAGGTTTTGGGGGGGAAATCTTTTTTCCAAGTTCCTCGATCTGTCATCCCCTCCCCCGCTGGCCGGATAGGCCTGGACCAGTGTCCTCTCTCTGCTCCCCTTCAGCCTCCCAGCTCGGGCTTCTCCACTGAGCTCCCTGGACATTGTTTCCCGCCTCAGGAAGTCTCTGATGCCCTGCGCTGGATTTTGTTTTCCTTGTTATCGGGACAACTAATATTTTTTCCTGTGCGGAAAAAAAAGAGATTTTCCCAAGCAGATTACAGCTGTCAGTGAGGGGGGAGGGGCTGGAGGTTGAGCCCTCTCTTCACCCTCCCCTTCTGCCACTCGCACAGGGCTGAGCTTTCGGATGAGGGAGGAAGTCCTGGCCTCTCAGCCTGCCAGGCAGTTGGAAAAGGGAGCGACTCTGGCTGAGACATGACGGGAAAGACCCCTGTCCTCTGCTTGTGGGGCCCCTGCTCCCTGTTAGCAGGGTTGGCAGGGCCACTGGCGGGGCCACCTCTCCAAGGACAGGGAGAAGGTCCTGGCCTCGCCGTCCCTCCCGTGGGGCAGAAAGGGCGGGCTGCCCCATGGCTGCAGGGCAGCAGGACACGAGGAGACACACGCTGGGAAGAGCGGACGAACGAACGAGAGCCCTGGCTGTGCCAAACTGCGCGACTTCGGGCCATTCCTGCACCTCCCTGTGCCTTGGACTCCTCACCTCCAACAGGAACGTACGGGTACAGGCCTCACCTACCTAAATGGTTATGTGAGATCAAGTATCGGATTCAGTGTCAAGGGTTCTCATGACCCAGGTCATAAAGGCTAATCGCAGGTGTCTCAGTCCCTGTGTGACCTGCCTGAGGCCCCCACAACCAGCAGACCAGAAAACAGAGGCTGTCACTGAGCAAGTTCTGTCTGAGTGGCACACCCAGGCACACATGCACACGTGTAACGCATGAAACACACACACACAGAGGCCTATGCATTCCTCCTCGACAAGCGTCCGATTTCTGTGGCTTCAGGGGCTGGCTGCTGGCCTGCAGGGGGAGGGCTGCGGCCTAACCACACTGCAGTGGTCCAGCCTCACCTGAAATGACCAGGTTTCTTGTCAAGTTGATGACAACAACAGATAGAAAGGTTCAGGTGTGGGCTACTCGGCTGTTTGTGGTTTGCAACGTATTACGAAAACCAGGCTCTGCCTGGGCAGCTCAGTCAGTTAGAGTGTCATCCCAATACACCAAGGTTGCAGGTTTGAACCCCGGTCAGGGCACAGACAAGAATCAAACAATGAATGCATCAATAAGTGGAACAACAAATCAAAGTTTCTCTCCTCCTCCCCCGACGCTCTCTTCCTCTCTAAAATAAATAAATAAGTAAATAAACTAGCCCCACCCCCATGCCCTACACCCTGCAGCAAGGTGGGCGGTCTGCTCTGGGAGGGGCTCTCCCGCCGTGTCTACCAGCGTGCCAGGCTTGTAGGGCGCTGTGTGCGGAAGCGAGCAAGGTCGTCTGTGGGGGGAGGAAGATTTCTATTTAGTCTTATTTTTTAAATAAAAAATAAACTTTAATATTTAATATGTTCTGACTATAGTGCATAATCTATACATAAATATTCATAATGAAACACGTTTGGAGACCGCCCCCCTGGGAGATCAGTGAGGGCTTTATATCCTCTTAGAAGCCCGTTCAGATGGGTGCTGGGTGAGGGAAGGGAGTGTGGGCCATGGGCTAGCGAGGTCTGGGTGCGGAACCATGTGGGCCCAGTCAGACCGCGAAACCTCACCAATAGTGGGGACCTTCTTGGCCACCTCCAGACCGCCTCCCACCCTACACCCTCCCTTCTTGCCCACCCTCGTACCTGCTTAAGCCCCAAGTGGGTTCTAGGATCTTTGGCTGCCATGCTTCCTGCAAGGGGGAGAGTGGTACTGCGTGACATTCCCTGCACCCTCAGGCTGGCTGAATTGTGGCCAGGGTCCCAGTAGCTGCCATGTATGCTGTGTCACCCCCAGGAGAAAAGTCCCTGGCGGGAGGCGGCCCTCTGCCGGGAGGCTGTTTCCTCAACTGGCCAAGGTAAGAAGTGGGGGATTTCCAGCCCTGTCCACTGTGCTAACTTCAGTCCTGAGGCTCCTCTCCTTTCTAATGCAGCGCAGGACTCGGTGAGCACAGAAACTCCAGAGTTAGGCCCGAGAGTTGGCAAGGGGACGTGGGGGCAGCAGAGTCCGCTAAGCCCACAAGCCTCCCGCTGTTATTCTGTGCTATGGAGGGAGCCGAGCCCAGGGCAGAACCGCATGGCTCCACCTGGGACAGACGGGGACCCAGCTCTGGAAGACCCCGACGGGCATCCTGGGGAGGAGCAGGGGCTGGAAATCCAGAGCCGTGCTTACTCACAGGTCTGTGGGGAGTGACTCAAATCGATGAATGCCCCTGTCTAACCCCAGTCTGCTCTGCTCTGGTGAATGGCAGGTCTAAATCTCAGGCTTTGAGGCCCTCCTAACTGGCTGGCACTTCCAAGGACACTGGAAAGTCAAAGAAGCCAATGTGGGCCCTTGGGGCAGGGAGCCAAAGAGCCTCACAGCCCAGACGGCTTGTCCTGAAAGCTTGACCCAGAAAAGGACAGCCATACCCTGAGTGCACACTCCGCATTCCCGCACTGTGGTCAGCTGGGTGGGGAGGGCAGGTGCGGTCCTGGAGGATGAGTGGAGGGAGAGGTGGATGGACCTGGTGACGGCGGTCCACACAGACGTCCCAGCTCCCGTGTCAGCGCACTCAGGCCCAGGTGCAGGATTGGGGAACAGCTAGACTCTCACTTCACCTTCCCGGGGATCGTCCTGTGCCTCAGAGACTTGCGAGTTTCAGCTCGCTACCTGGCTTCTGTGTTTGCTGTATGCACATGTGCGTTGCGCGCACGGACGCATGCTCCAAGGCTTGTATGATGGAGGCGTGTCAGGCGGAGGAACAGGCAGGGATTCACGCAAGGTCCCAGAGCAGGAGAGAACCTGAGAGGTGAAATAATGAATCCAGCCACCGTCAGTGCAGGCTAGCAACACGCGTGAGGCCGTACGCGTATTATCGCCAATCTATACAGCAGCAAATCAGTCCCCCGAGGGAGGTGTTATCTCTGTTTTACACAGCGATAAGCCGAGTAAAGCTTAGAAAAGTTACATTCCCAGCCTGAGGTCTGATAGTGAGTAAATCTAGGCCAAGTTTTGAACCCAGGTCAGCCTAAGGCCAAGCCATAGATCCCTCTAGCAGGTTCTCTCTGAGCATGGTCCTCAGTTACGTTCCATCTGCTCCTCAGCTCTGAAAGCTTCGCAGCCCTGGCCTGAGGTGACAGGCCTTTCCCCTCCCCTCCCCCTTCCCCTCCAGTCCAGGTGGCAAAGCAGAGCCTGTTCCAGGCCACACACAGCCCAGGACTCTGTGCCCAGACCTTTGCACACAGAGCCAGTCCCCAGTCCAGAGAGGGTCTGGCTGGCCCTGGGCAGGATCAGCTAAGAGTGAGCTGTGGCAGCTGTTTACAGTAAACAGAAAGCTCCTGAGGAAGGAAGGAGGGGGAGGGACTGGGGTCGTCATGGAGACAGGGACCAGCCCAGGGCCTCAGCCCTGATCCACAGCTGGCATGACATCCCAAGGAAAGTCTGGACAGCAGAGAGAGGGGAAGACAGGCGGGGCCTCAAGCGATGCCCACTGAGGACACCGCCCCCCTCCATGTATTTCTACTTATTAACAAAACAACTACTGTTTATTGAGCTTTCACAGCACGCAGGGCCCTAGGCCCCTGAGAATATGTTTTCTTATTTAACCCTAACAACAACCAGTCTCTGGTTTGTAGATGAGAAAACAGATTCAGAGAGATTAGGCCATTTTTCAAGGCCGCACAGCTTATAAGTGACAGAGTAAACATTTTGGATCCAAAAACTCTTTTTACCAAGGCAGGTAGGAGATAAACCAGCTGGTGAAGCTGTGTCCCTCGGCCAGTGGGGAAACTGAGTCCCTTGGGTACCAAGGGGAGTTTCCTAGGCTTCTGGCGTTAGTCAAAGAGATTGCTGGGGACAGAACCCACGTGTTCCAGTCCTAACCACTAGACCACACGGCTTCTCCATGGCTTCAGCTGGGAAGGTCCAAAGAGAAACTCCCTTTCCAGCCCCAGACTAGAGCGTAGACTCTTCCCCAGCTAAGGGCTGCGCCTGCGGAGGCCAGGCTGGGCCAGGGTGCTGTGGGGGATGCCGGGGGGGTTTCTGCCCACACATATGGTTTCCAGATTCCAAGGGATGAAAAGGAGGCCCTTAGGGCGGAAATGGGGGATGTGCGATGACAAATTTAGACTGATAACTTAAAAAAAAAAAAGGCCAAGAAACCCTAAAAAATAAAAGCAAAAATTCCACTAGAAAACCAAAGGGAATTATTTGATTGTGAAACTGATTGTCGTGAGGTGCGGCACGGCTCAGTGCAGAGCACTGTCGCGTGTTCTTCAGACTCCGACTGCTCAGAGCCTGGCGGGAGAGAAGGAGGCTCTGTCTGCTGTCCCTGGTTTTACTGGCTGAGCTCTGGGACAAGGATGGAGTCCGGCAGGGCACCTGGGAGAATGTCTGGGCGTTCAGGAACACTCTTTGCGGCGGGGGGCGGGGGGCGGATCCTGTAAGGCTTGGGTCCTTCAGATAATTACACTCCAAGGGTCCTGCTGGCTTGTGGCCCAGGGTCCCACTGGCTCACGTAGGGAGCTGCCCCAGGGAAGGCTTCAGCGGATCTGTCCCCAAGAACATGTGAAGGGGGTCTGGGGTGTCTCTGAGTCTCAGCCTTAAAGGGAAATGGCCAGGAACAGAAGGTAAAAGAGAGGACAGCTGCCTGGAATTCTGGCCTGTAGCAGGCCTAAGGGGTCAAAAGTCAAGGGGGGAACAAGGGGGACTTCCTGAGGCTCCCAGGGGAGTGCCAGCTAACCCCGTCAGCCAGGCTGTTGTGCAAGCTCTGGGCTGGACCACGAGGGCAGGCTGGCAGAGGAGCCATGCTCAGCGTCCTCCGCCTACCTATTCCCGGAGTCCCCTGCAGCCAGAGCAGCGCCCTCTGCCCTCCAGGAAACAGCACCCATCCCCCAAGGGAGCAGCACTCCGGTCCCACCCCAGGGGCCACATTCTATTTGCCAAGGGCTTCATCTCTCATACTTATCCTGAGTCTCTTTTCCCCGGAATCACCACCCTTGAAGAAACCAGAAAAACCTTTTCAAGTAAGCCTCTTTCTTCCAATTTTAATCTGATTCCCAAAGAGATCACAGGGGTTTCTGAGGGAAGAGCCGGGAGAGGGCCCACAGGGTGCCAGCCGTAGAGGAATGTAGCACCGAGTAAAAGGGAAGAGAAAGCACGCCAGCAGGATCCGCTCGGGTGCCAGGCCCCGGGCCCCCGACGAGGCACTGCGCTGCCCGGCTCTGAGCCCTACCCAGCCTCTCGGGTCTGTTACATTTACTCACACTTTACAGGGGAAGAAATCGAAGCTCTGAGGGTGTGATTAAACTGACAGCTGGTAAATGACAGAGACTTGCCCTGCTCTTTCCAGGTCTCCCTGTCCCTCAGCGCAGCCCCACTTTGGTGGGAGATGAAGAATGAGCACAAGGCTTTGGCCCCATGGCTCAGTTGGTTAGAGCATCGTCCCCATACACCAGAAAAGTCTGTGGGTTCGATACCCAGTCAGGGCACATACATAGGTCACTGGTTCAGTCCCTGTCTGGGGCGCATGTGAGACACCCGATCAGTGTTTCTCCCATGGACGTTTCTCTCCCTCTCCTTCCCTTCCCCCCTAAAATCAATAAGCTGGCCCCCCCATCTCTCTCTCTCCCTCCCTCAGATCAATAATAAAAAACATCCTCCAGTGAGAACTTAAAAAAAAAGCGTGAGCACAACGAAGGGCCTGGAACGGCATTGGCTCCCGGTGGGCACAGAATCTCTGATGACTGGCGCTCAGTCTCGTGGCGACGGGGCAGGACCCTGGATGGGCGAAGTGCCCACCACCAGTTTCTCCTGAGATTCGCCATCTGTAAAATTGGAAGGTGGAGTTGGCAACTCGGTGATTTTCAACCTGGGTTCCTGGCATCCTGGCATCCCCTAGAGATCGGGATGCGGGAGGAAAGGACAGTGAATAGGGGTGTGCTCCGAGTCCGGCATCCCCTGGGAAGCTTAGCATATGAATTTCAGGTGTTGGACATCCATGAAAGTTTTTATCTGAACTAGGGTCCCACGTCACCCCATGGCCTCTGTTTGAGACCTCTGCATCTCTGACCTCGGGCAGCCATGATCTAGGCAGCTCAGACCCTGGGCTGGCGAGAGGAGCCAGAGGCTCTGGGAGGGAAGTGGGCTAGAACATGTCTGGGTTCCTGGCCCTGGGGGAGGAAGCAGGTCAGAGCTGCAAGTTGAGGCTACGGCAGAGGAGGCAAGCTGCGGAGAACAGGGCACCTGCCTCTACACCTGGGGAACACAAACAGACCTTTGGCCACAGCATGCAGCCTGGGGACCAGGAGCAGCACCCCGCTTCCTGGGGCCATACCAATGCCCTTTTTTCTGTTATTGCCAGGTCTGCCCTAGCTTGTTCTCTGTGGACACTGGTTGCTGGTTGCCAACCTAGGGCCCCCCCTAACCTCCCATGACCTCATGTTTTCTGACTGCCAAGTTCAAGGGCTACTTCAAGGCAAAAGCTGAGAAAAGGCAAAGCTGCTCAGGATGAGGAAAGCACCAAATCAGGGGGCATTCCGCAAACAGGGGCTAATAATCCCCTTGAAAGAAGAAGCCTCCTTTTTGCCCCCTTTATCGCCCATCCTAGACCAAAGTTTGCCCTTTTGGAATCTGGGCATAAGAATTGTTTCCCCCCGCTTGGCGGCTTCAGTGCCCCTGGAATATGATCATCTCTGTGTTCCAGGTGGAGGAGAAATCTGAGGGCTACAGCTGCCCAAGAACTAGATCTAGCATCCTGCTTCTATGGCGCTGCCCACCCCGGGCCTGCCTCTGACCACCATTCACCCTCAACCTGCCGCAGCCGCACTCCGCATAAGCAAAGCTGTCAGCAGGGTCCTTTGTGGTGCTGCTCCCTTGTGGCACAGCCGAGGGGCCCCACCATGGGGCAGCAGATGGACCTATGGTCTCTACAGAACAATGGTGGAGGAGGGGCCCTGGCATAGCCCGCCTCAAACAGGAAGCGCTGCATGAGCTTCAAAGAGCTGTCAGGGCCGAGGGGCTGAGTGGTTGGAGCCAGTGCCAGGACTGGCGGCTGCCTGAAGAGATGCCTGCCAGCCCCGGGATGGCCAGCCTGCAGTGGGGGTGGGGCTGCAGCTAGTTTTGGGCAGAGGATACCTTGCAGGTCCCAGTGCCAGGGCAGCAACCTCTGACCCGGGAGCAGGCCGAGGGAAGGGGCTCGGACCCTAGGCTGCTTCCTAGCCCCCCTGCCACTCACCAGTGGGGCTGCAGGTTCTTTCCCAGGCCACCGTGGGTCTGACCCTCCAGCAAGTAACCACGAGGGGCAGGGCTGGCACCAAGCCTGCCGCCCACTCCCTGCCTCCTGCTCCCAGCTGCTCTGCTCAGAGCCTTTTCCTCTCCACTTCCTGTTCACACAGGGGGGGGTGGGAAGTGGAGGGAGGAAGTTGGGGGAGGCGGGTGGGGGGGACCCATTGAATAAAAGGAATTAACTGTTTCCCTCCTCTGACCTCTGGGAATTTCCGCCTGTGAAAGTGTCTCGAAGAATCTGCAGAGCTGGGGGAGTTGCAAGGAGGTGTGCCCCTCACGCTCCCCCCCACCCAGTGGGGCCAGATAACTCCCTCTGGGCCCCCTAACCCTTTGTTTCCCTGGCGCCAGGGGGACAGCCTGGAGCCTGTGGCCTCGTAGCCCCCTCCCAACCAATGGGGTTGGTGCTGCCAGCCTGCGACCCAAGCCCTGGGGGCAAAGGCAGGAACTGTGGGAACTGTTGGTCCCGGGGGCATGAGCTCACACCCAGGCCACACAGTCTCGGAGCCCCTCGCCCTCCCTGCCAGGGCTGGTGCCCTTGGCCAGAGTGCCTTAGGGTCAGGAAAAGGGAGGGTGGCCAGGTGGCTAAGCAGGGCTTCAGACGCTGGCCGGCCACACCCTCCAATGGCCACTCCCCCAGGAACTGTGGAAGGGAGCTGGTGGGTTTGGGAAACCAGTAGACAGCGTCCCCTAGTGTCCACTGTGGACTCGACCGGGCGGCCCCCCAGGGCCTTCTCAAGGGCGGGCCTCAGGAAGCACCTGCTCCCAGGACCAGTGGCCGCCCTGTGTCTCCCCCAGGTGGCTTCCTTGTTTACAGGCCTCCTGCCCCAATCCCAGCGTCACTGCCTGTGGCCACTCCTTCTATTTCCAGTGACCGCTCCAGGAGCAGCTCATTCATCTTGGCCCCTGCCCACGCAGCTGCTCCCCTACCCCACCCCCTTCTGGCCCTCCCCCAGGCTTAGGGCCAAGGCCCTTAAGCGCCTTCTCTCCCCTTCATTCCAGGCCTTGCTTGGTTTCCAGGGATCTAAGAGCTGTGGCTTCCCGTTGCCTTGACTCAACGGAACCCCATTCTGTCAGTGCCAGGGAAGCCTGGGGCCTTTTTCCAGGAAAGAGGAAGCAGCCTAGACCAGATGGGCAGGCTTAGGAGAGGACAGAAGGGGCAGGGGCGTCCCAGGCTGTCTTAGCCAAGTCCCCTGAGAGGAGGGAGCAATAAGGCAGCGTTTGTTTAACTAACATATATTAGGCACCCATTATGTGCAAAGACAGAAGCCCCAAGCTGTTCTAAGTAAGCAAGGGACCATGCCAGTGGCAGGCCAAGGTTTATACAAAATACTCACTGACGGGGGTGGGGGAGGGGGCACAGCTCCCCTGAGCCCTCTACTGGACATGTCTAGGTGTGAGGGGAGCTTTAGGCCACAGAGGGAGAAGCAGCAGGAGCCCTCCAAATCTTCCTGAACAGTGGAGAGGGAACAGGGTTACAATGTCCTGTACTTATCCAGCGAGACCCCGCCCCCCGATACACATGTTTACTCCCACTCTTGGTTCTGGGAGAAGACAGGAATCTGAGGCTCATCAAAGGGGAGCAGCTAACACCCCTGAAGATGGCAGAGACCCCGAAGAGACGTTCCTCTGGTGGTTGGGGAACTCAGCAGGACAACATTCCACCGGGGCTGCAGGAGGCAAGTCTTGGAAGAGGGTTTGGCTGCAGGGAAGAGAAAAGCCTGTAGACACCAGCCAAGTACCCTGACCCCAGCCCGATTCCTGATTATTTCACTTCAGTCTGGCGGCGGATAGACCACACCCACAGAGCTGGGGAGTGGACTGTGGACACCGGTGTTTGGAGCAAAGGGTGCTCAGCTGATGTCATAGGAAGGCCCTGCTCTAAGAATCTTTCGTTGTGGCTTAGCCTCCAGCCACAATTAAAGAAGTGTAATCTGGGGGGAGGGGCAGGTTACGGGAGCTAGCCAGGAAAAAACCTACCTGCCAAATGCCATGAATAACGTCGGGCCTCGACATTACGGCTAAATACCAGGCAGTGACAGGGAAGTATCCAAGCTAGGCAGAACCTGGGAATGTGGGGATCCAGGCTGGAAAAGATAGGGGCGAGTAAAGTCTAGCATGTGGAAGGGCTGGTGGAGGGAGGAATGGGGGCCTTAGGTTCACAGTTAGGTAGTGGAGATACCCAGAAAATTCTTGGGGCGACTAGGGAAGTTAGCAGACTGCAGAAGCACTAGGGGGGAGTGACTTGAGAAGTCAGCACCTCCAGCTGCCTGAGGCAAAGGAGTCTGTGGGAGCAACACCACCTGCTGGCCAAAGGGAAGAACAGTCCCTGCCCACAGACAGGATGGTGGGCAATAACTTCCAGCTGAAGCCTGGGGTCAGAGAGGATAGAGTGGGGGGACAAGGAAGCGAGCGGAAAATGGCAAAATCGTCCTGTCACATCTCCAGGTGAAGAAGCAAAGGCCAAGGCTGGAAAGCACACAGGGCCCCGGCTGCCTTCCTGTGGCACCCCAGTCCCTCCTGGGGACCCCGCACACACCACTCAGCCCAGCATCAACTCGAAGCCATCAGTCCCAGAGCCATCAATCAAATGCAGACAGTTTAATCCTCGCCAACCTGCTACCAGCTCCCACTGTTTTCCATGGGGCCCTCCCACCAGGGCGCCCCTGGTGGTGGAGCCCCGAACAGTGTGCGCAACAGCACCCCCACCATCAGCGCCACCTGTCCCAGTCCCCACACCCAGGACTTGGAGGGGCTCTTTTCACTTCTGGGACTTGGGGGCAGATAGAAGAGAGGGCTTCCTCTGAGGGAGAAGAGGCACAGAGTGAAAAGAAAGAATGGTGCTCTCGCTCTAGGCGAACAGGATGTGTGCAGAGAGCGAAAAGGGAAAAAGCGAACTGTTAGATGCTGAGGGGACGGGAAGGTGATCAGAACGGGGACCTCTCCAGCCTACAGCCTCTCCTGGGAGGCAGGCTCACGGCCTGGAGTAACAGCAGGGCCCTAAGGCAGCTCTGAAGAACGGCGTGAGCAGTGGCAAGTGCACTCGGAGCTGACCCCGCGGGAGAGGGCTGTCCCTCCGCTCCCCCCACAGCCATAGCCGTAGCCCAGTGGTCTCCAGATGACCAAGCACGCACTGCCATGTGGCCTTCCCAAGACTGGGCTAGTAACCGCCCTTGACTGCCTGCCCCCCCTCAGGGGCAGCCCCTCCTACAGCCAACTGAGATGCTCCTCCTCGTAGTGCTGGGGGTCGATGAAGGGCCGGTCAATAGAGCGAATCATCAGCTCCCCACAGTACACACACTCAGCCGCCACCAGCTCATCTAGGTCGGCCTTGAGCTGTTCCCGGCTGGGGCCCCCAGAGGCAGCCCCACCCTCAGCCTCCTTCGCCCGGGCAGAGCCCTTGGTCGGGGGTGGAGCAGCGCCCAGCTTGCGCTGCAGCTCCTCCAGCCGGGCCTGCTTGTAGGCCGGCAGGCCAGGCCGCACAGCCTGCAGCAAGCAGTCAGCATGGAACATGTGGCCACAGAGGAAGAGGTAAAAAGGGCGGTTGAGAAGGGGGAAGTCGCAGGTGGCACATTTGTCCTGGGGCTCCACGGTGCCGTAACGACCCCGCAGCTCCTGCAGGTCTCGCCGGATGCGCTGGGCACTGGCCGTGGCCTCTTCCATCTCCCGCTGGAGCTCCTGGATGTGGTGGTTGTAGGCTTTCAGCGAGCTGCAGATGGCCTCCTTGAAGTGGTCGATGGTGACAAAGTCAGGAAAGAAGGGCAGCACGTCCTCAATCTTGAGCAGGGGGCAGCTGGCCAGGCAGGCCATAGCTGTCTGCACGTCTTCCTCCTCCTGCACCACGTGCCGAGCAATCTTCAGCCACAGCTTCTTTCGAAGTTCCTCATCTTCCTCGGGCAAATCAGCACACTGCTTGGCCAGGTCCACGTCCACCTGGGGGGAAACCGTGGGTGTTATGGTCAACCCTCCTCCCCACCCCGGACGGAGACCATGGGAGAGACAGATGCCCGGGGAGAGTCCAAGGAGGATTCCCAGCACTCCCGGTAGCAAATGAGGAGGGGCCTCTCGGGCCTGGGCAGGAACCTACCTCAGGGATGGGCCTGTCTCTGTCACAGCTGTGTACGAGCTACTTATGATGGCGGGGCTTCAATTTCAGTGAATTTAAAATTCGCCTGGGGAACACGGTCAAAATTCAGATTTGGGGGCCCCGTTCACATATTCTGATTCAGTAAGTCCTTTAGGAAATAATTCATGATCTGAGAAATGTCACTCAGTGTCTTCTGCTTCTGCAACTGGGACCGTAACACAACAGCCAGCAGCTATGCACACCTTACCTAAGCAAGGGCACTGTTCTGAGTGCTTCTCATATACAGCACTTAAAAAAAAACTTACTGATTGATTTTAGAGAGAGAGAGAAACATGAATTTGTTGTCCCACTCACTTATGCACTCATTGGTTGATTCTTGTATGCGACCTTGGCAGATCGGGATGAGGCTTTAACCAACGAGCTACATGGCCAGGGCCACGTACTGTACTTTAATCAACCCTGTGAGGGAAGCGCTGCAATATTACCCCCACTTTGTGGATGAATAACCTGAGACACAGAGGTGCAGGCCTAGTCTGAGGTCAAACAGCTTAGAAAGGAGCAGAGTCAGAATTCAAATCCTGACTCGAGTCCCCGTTCTTAACCTCTACACTTCGCTACAGCACCTCCCTGCAAGAGAAGCCAGCACCCCGAGCCTCAGCCACCTCTCCGGCCCTTCACTCAGCACTGAAGCTATTGCTCTCCGGGCCCCTCTCTTAGAGGCGTCAAGGCTCGTTGGCTCACCTGCAGGGCCAGGTCCACAGCCTCCTCATACAGCTCCAGGACCTTGTAGACATGGACACAAGCGCGGCGGTGGCCGTGCTCGGCGCAGAGCCGCAGTGCGTACTTGAGGTCGTAGTGCACGCGGTGCGGGCTGGTCCCAGCCTGCTCGAGGTAGGCCAGCAGCGAGGCCGGCTGGCCTCGGGCGTACAGTGACAGCAGGTAATTGTGAATGGCCTGCTCTGTCTCGCCCAGCACGTTCACGCAGAACTCCAGGTAGCGGATGGCCTGGCTCACCTGCTGGGCCTCACCACCCTGGCTATAGCTCACGAGGGCAGGGATGAGCTTCCGGGCGTCCAGCCGGCTGCCCATCTCGATCCAGGCATCCACCAGCTGGCGGGGAATGTGGCGGATGAGGACGGGCGAGAACTTGTAGAAGAGCTGGGGGTCCCGGTGGCGGGCAAGCACGGCCAGGGCCTCCTCGTGGGCCTCGTGCTGGCAGTGGTACGCCGCCACCCGCTCGTAGTCCTGCATGATCACAGCAAAGTACACCATGTGCTCCGCGTCCCCGTGGCTGGCGAGCAGCTCGTGGATGGAGGGCCTGCTGGCGAAGAGCCACTCCCGGTGGCGGGGGCTGCTGAGGAAGGCGCGGAAGCGCTCCCGTGTTTCCCGGTAGAGGTTCAGGGCCTCTGGGTCACCCTGCAGAGCCCCGAGCCGGCTCAGGTAGAGCTCTGTGAGCCAGGTGGTCAGCAGCGTGGCCTGGGTACGCTCAGCTGGCTTCAAGCTGGCCAGTTTTCGTTGCAAGAACTCAGCAAGTGCCTCTTCCTGTCGGGCCTCCAAGAACTTGAGGGCAATTTCCTCAAAGTAGCTCTGGGTCAGGGCATAGCAGCGGGCGCTCTCCAAGTAACGACGCTGATGAAAGCAGAAATCGGCCTCCCGAGCCAGGACGGTGTCCAGGCAGTCGGGCCGCTCTCGACAATACTCTTTGGCCAGGTCAAAGCGGTTCATGTCCAGGTAGGTGCGCCAGACATCCCGGGCCTCCCGCTGCACATGGTAGCGGAAGACAGCCCGCTCCGTGTAGGCCCACAGGTGGCCTGTGGAGGCGTCCTTCACCATGTGCTTCAGCGGCCCGAACTTCTCCAGGAAGTGATCCCGCAGCACCACCTGCCCCGTCAGCGTGCACACCGCCTCCACCCGGTCCGCCAGCAGCAGCAGGAAGTGGAACTGGGTCAGGACAATGGCCAGGGGCGGGCTGGCCCCAGGACCTACCCCATCTGGGTATTCCCAGACTCGCTCCTCACTCAGCAGGGAGTCGGGTCGCCCGTTGTCCAACGCTCCGTACAACACGCCATCCCCCATCATCCAGGCAAAGGCCCTCGGCGCAGAACGCAATTTGGGGGTGTAAAAGGCCAACTCACTGTAGCCCAGACTGCTGGGGAACTCACGGAATGGGGGCGGGTGGTCAGCGTAGACAGCAAAGAGCCCCAAGAAGCCCTGTGCCTCAGCTCCCTCTGCTGTTCGGCCTATGAACTGGAAAAGGCGCTGCCGAGTGGTGGCAATAACAAAGATGCGCCCGTCAGGGCCCCGCTCTGCTTCAAGGGAACACACAGGCGCTGGACCCCCTTCTTCATTTAGAACATACAATGGACGGAAGTAGAGATCTGGGGCAGGGCCGAAAAGCCCACCCTCGCTGGCTGAGAGCTCTGCTTCGAAGATCTGGCCTTGGGCAGTGCCCACGAGGATAGGGCCCGTGCTGCTCTCAGAGCCCAGCGCCTTGTTCCAGCCCACGCTCTCCACCAGCTGCCCCTTCCAGCGTGCCAGTGGCCGTACCTTCTGTCCATTACGGTTCACGTAGAGGACCTCGGTGCTGCTCAGAGCAATTAGCAGGTGAGAGCCTGGAGTGGGGAGAACATGGATCCTAGAGGGTGTGGCCATTCCCACCCTCAGCCTCCTCCTCACCCCAACAACCCTCAGATCCCACCCGCCTTAACCTCAGCCCCGCCCCCACGCCACCCCCTCAGACCTCCATCACCACTCACCTGTATGGTCCAGGAACATCTTGTGAACTTTGGCATCATCCTTGCGCCCCAGCTCCATGTGATTGGGTTCATTTGCCTTGCCCAAGTCAATGCTGTCAGGACAAGAGAAGGGTAGATCCTTTTCTCCAATCACAGACCTCTTTATAATTTGATGAAAGCCACAGCCTTTCTTCCCTGAAATCTACATACACACATAAAAGTCTGGAACATATACAGGATCCTACTTAACCCTCTGCTGAGAATTCCTGCACCTCGTTTTGAGAAGTCCATTAAGCAGAAGTCTTTTCCCTCTGCTCAGCAGATCTCTAGTGCATCGGGAAGATGGGCAGGGGCATCCCAGACTTCTGGGGTAAAAAATGAACAACAAGCCCTGGTTGGTGTAGCTCAGTGGATTGAGCGCGGGCTGGGAACCAAAGGGTCCCGGTTCGATTCCCAGTCAGGGCACATGCCTAGGTTGCAGGCCAGGTCCCTGTGAGGGCCACGTGAGAGGCAACCATACATTGCTGTTTCTCTCCCTCTCTGTCTCCCTCCCTTCCCCTCTCTCTAAAAATAAATAAAAATAAAATCTTTAAAAAAAAATGAACAACAAATAGTAGCTAATGGTTATTGAGCCCCTTCTATATATCAAGCACCATGCCAAGAGCTCAATCTAGTATGATCTCAATTAATCTTCACAATAAAGTTGAGGAATGCTCTTGTTTGAATTACATTTCCTTTATTAAGTTCTTTTCAAAGTATACACTCATTCTAACTAAAGAAATCAATGCAAAGATGTACAAAGTTAATAATTTTCTTCTCAAACTTGTCATTCCCAACAGAGAAAACTGATGTTAACATCTTTCCCCATGAACATAAATAGGGTTGTTTTGTTATTTTTTTAAAAAGATGTTATTTATTTATTTTTAGAGAGAGGGGAAGGGAAGGAGAAACAGTGGGAAGGAACCTCAGTGTGCCGGAGGCAGCCCTGGCCTGTTCCCTGACCGGGAACCAAACCAGCGACCTTTTGGTTTGCAGGCCGGCGCTCAATCCACTGACCCACAGCAGCCAGGGCTGGTTTGTCCATTTTTACAAAAATGGCTTCATATTGTATATATGTGTGTGTGCGCATGCACATTAATTTATACTTTCTTCCCTCACTTAGATATTTCATAAGCATTCCACTGAGTCAACAGATACAGCTCTAAATCATTGTTTAACTTCTGCATAATATTCCCTTTTATGACTGAACCATAATTTACTCATCCTTTTCCTGTTGATGAGCATTTGGCTCAAGTCCAGTTCTTCCTACCACAAATAATGCTACAATCAATGTCCTTGAATCTATACCCTTGCAAACTGGTACTTTTCTTTCTATAGTTATATATTCCCTAAAATGGGACGGTTGGGTCAGTTATGTATATTTTAAATTTTAATAGATATCACAAATTATTTTTTTAAAAAGATGGAGGCAATTATACTCTCACCAGCAATGTACAAGAGTCCATTTCTGTGTATCTTCACCAACACCACAAATTACTGTTTTTAATTTTTGCCAATCTGATAGGTTTTTGAAAAATGGCATCTTACTGTTATTTTAAATTGCATCCCCAGAGGTTAAAATATTTTCAGATATTTAATGGAAATTTGGAGTTCCTCTTCTGTGAAATGCTTGTTTATATTCTTCGCCCTCCCTTTTCTACTAAATCGCCTGCTTATTAACTTGTAAGGGCTTTTTAAGAAATAAGGAGGTAAACTGTTAGTCATGTGGAAGAATGTTATTTTCCCACCATCTTTTGTCTTGACTTGATTCATAGGCTTTTTTGCTTTTGTTTTGTCACAACAGCAATTGCTATGCAATCAATTGTATCTTCTTCCTGTGGCATCTGGACTTCTAAAAAAATTTTTATTTACTTTTAGAGAGAGGGGGAGGGAGGGAGAGAAACATCATGTTGGAGAGATACATGGATTGGTTGTCTCTTGCTCACCCCCAACTGGGGACCTGGCCCACATCACAGGCATATGCCCTGACTGGGAATCGAACCAGCCACCTTTCAGTTCGCAGGCCAGAGCTCAATCTACTGAGCCACACCAGCCAGAGCAAGGGTTTTCCAGCTTAAGTGAAAGGTCTTTCTTCAACTCAAGAACACAGACATTTATAAAATATTCTTTTAATATTCACATTGCTTTTTGTTTTAATTTTATTCATTTATTTTTAGGGAGAGGGGAAGGGAGGGAGAAAAAGAGGGAGAAAAACATCAATGTGTAGCTGCCTCACACGCCCGGTACTGGGGACCTGGCCTGCAGCCCAGGCGTGCGCCCTGACTGGGACTTGAACTAGAGACCCTCTGGTTCACAGGCTGGCACTCAATCCACAGAACCACACCAGTCAGGGCTTATTTTTTATATTTAAATAACTATTCCACCTAGAACTCATTTTTGTGATACAGAGGCTTCGCTCTGTTTTATCCCAGATAGATAAACAATTTTGCTAATACCTCTGTCACATATTATTTTCATTTATTTATATATTTATTTCCAGCTTTATCAAGATACATTATTTCCACTTATAGTGGATTCATTTCAGGACTCTAGACAGTTCCACTGATCCGAGTGACTAACTTATGTGTTGGTACTATCTTTAACAGATGAAGGGACACGTTTAGAGTGGCTGGGTGACTTGCATAAGATTTCATAGCTCCTAAGCAAGAAAGCTGGAATCTGTATAAAGCTGGGATCTGAATGCAGGTCTACCTGAGTCTTTTTTTTTAAAATAGTTTTCTTTTATTCTCATTTGAGAGAGAGGGGAAGGGAGGAGGGGGGAGGGGAGAAGGAAGGAGGGAGTAGGGGTGGGGAGAGAGAGGGAGAGAGAAAAACATCAATTCTAGAGAGAAACACTGATCTGCTGCCTCCTGCGTGCGACCCAACCAGGGACTGAGCCCACAACTCAGGAAAGTGCCCTCACCTGGAACTGAACCAGTGACCCTTTGGTTACAGGAACACACCCCAACCAACTGAGCCATGCCAGCCAGGGCAGGTCTACTCTGAACTACTACGCTAGATTGGTTCTCTTTGGGAAAGATATTTCCTGAAAATTCCTAGTCCTCTGTGTGCACCTGCCCAGACGGCAGAGTGGCCTGAGTCAGTTAACAGTCCCAAACTATCACCATTCCACTCCGCGCTCCTGTAAGTGCTGGGCCCACACTTACCGGAGCAGTGTGTCCTTGCCCAGGCTCATGCAGAGCTGATTGCAGGACACGACAAGACTGCTGATGCGCTCCGAGGGGGTAAAGTCAATGCGCTGCTTCGTGAAGATGGGCGCTTCCTTTTCTAGCTGGGCATTCACATACCCTACAGGCAAGGAGCAAAGAAAAGCTTGGCTACGGAAGAGATGGAGGAAGGGTAAGGAGAAGCAACAACAACGGCGAAAAACTACTCCTCTGCACTTTCGCAATATATTCCTACCCCAGGACCTTGGTTAACAAATAGTTTAATATCAATATGTCAAGTAGTTTGCTAATCACCCCTACAGTAGGGGTCCTGGGCTCTTCCCACACTTCTGACAGCAGTGAGGGGTTGATTCCTAGAACCCTTGGGACGCTATTTCACCAAGATGCAACTGCTCCCAATGATAATGGGGGAAAATGTCGGACACTTCCCCTCATCTATCTTTGGCTCAGCAACCCCAGCTTAAGTAACATGGTCTAGTTCCACTGTTTCCCCTCCTCTCTGCCCATGCAGCAATGCCCTCGGTGAGTCTCCAGAAGAATACGGGTAGAGGGAATCCTGGAAAACTTTTCCAGTCATTTGGTTAACAAACTGAAGTTGCTTTCTCTTTAGGTCTTACTCTCAATCCTTTACCATTGCTCAAAACACCCCAGCACTTCAGACCCCTCTGCCAATTCTGTACTACTTTCTACAAAAGTTTTCCCTCAATGCCAGGCTTCACTTCGCTGTAGCAAAGGCCTAAAATACTTCATTTCCCTCTGTTTGGTGACAAAGTTCGTTCCTTCCCCTACAACATTCCCCTTTTACTAGTTTCATGGCCCACTCTCTTCCTCCCACCAGGAGGGCCCTGGTGAGAAAATCACAGAATCGGGTAAATCCTGACGTCTATTTTCATTTCTCAAGTGCAGCCCTGTAGGCAAGTCACTTCCTTTTCTGGGTCCCACTTCCCTCTTAGGGGGGACCCTGGTGGCAGGGCCTAGATCGAGCGGCTGTTCTTGCTGTTCTTTCAATCTTCGACCATCCACCAGGTGGGGGCCAAAGGAGCCTGAGGAGAATCAGGGGCCTAGACCCAAACTGCGCGTCCAGGAGGTGAACCAGAACTCTTGAGCCACCCTCCCCACTCCTACCTCGCAGGTGTCAGGGGAGCTGAGAGGGGCGGCGGCGGCGCCCTCCCTTCCCTTACCTGAATGGGGGATGCCCACGCTGGGGCAGCCGGGCTGCAAGACGGCCGAGCGAGACAAGGAGTCCTCATATTCATCCAGGATGGACGCCATGGTGCCTGGTTTGTGGACTCTGTCCCAAGCCCAGAGATTACAACAGGGCTTCCCCCAAGGTTCCCTGTCGTCCCCACTGGAACCTAAGACTCCCCAGCCTAAACAGAGATCTGACAGATCCCAGCAATCCGCCGCCGACTCCTCCTCTTTATAATCCTGAGGAGGGTCTCGCTCTCGCCTTATAGAGCGAGGAGACCAAGGAAGCCGCTCCCGTGAATCTGATGCAGTCCTGCACCCACTCCCGCCCCCAAGGGCTCGTGGGCTCCGTAGAGCGGAGCCCAGGTGTTTCCAACCTCTCCCAGGCGGCTCAGCTGACTCCCGCCCCCGAGACGCCTGCCTATAACGTAACTTCCGGGTTCTCAGGCGCTCGCGTACGCAGGCGCAGGAACTTCGCCGGGCCGGCCGCTGGGAGGCGTGGCTAGCGGTGCGTGGACCCGGCCAGGGCGGTGGGCGCAGTGGGGCCTGACCTAGTCTTCGCGGGAGGGGGGGTGCGAGGAGTGAGACTGCGGTTCTTTGCTTGGGGCGGAGACCTGGATGCGTCCTTGCTGAAGACCAGCGAGGCGGTGGGCTGGCCCCGCCAAACATCAGCCTCTCCTTCCTGTACCCTGCTGCAGTTCCGGGCGTTGGCACTAGGAGGTAATCCCGGCTTTCTCAGCCGCTTTCTCGGGTCCGCCCGGCGCCATCCAGCTCCAGCCTCGCCGGTCCCTAGCACATTTCCTGCCCAGGCTTCCCTCGCTCAGACACCCTACCCAGCTCCTCTCCCACCTCTGTAAACAGCTCGCTGCCCTAGGCCTCCAGAAGAACCTCCTTCTGTTCCTCAATCTAATCGTTTTTTGTTCCTACCTTCGCAAATCACAGGCAAGCGGTCCTGATCTCTCTTCTCCCACATCCACGGGCCCATCAGCTTCCAGAAAGAGGCAGAGCTGAGTGCCCCAGCCAGTGGGAAGCCGTATGCTACCTAACTTGCCTCTAATCTGCTCCGTAGTGGCTCCTCGGTATGGGAGGAAACACGAAGGGGCGGCAGAGAAGGAAAGGCACAGCTAAGGGGTGTCAGGCTGCTTCCATTCACTCATTCAACAAAAACTTACTCTGTGCCTGACCTCTCGCTAGGTGCTAGAGTCATAGAGATACTTAAAAGTACAGTACTGCTCTTGACTGTCATAATCCAACAGGGATGAGGAGACTATAAATAGATAATTAATGCTAGAAAATAGGTTGATGGATTTGTTCAAAAGGTTGTGTATTTGTTCACCCAATACACAAATGAGCACACTCTCTGTGCCAGGCACTGTTCCAGGCTCTAGGGCACAGCAAGGGCAAACCACAGCACTGTATGGAGGAGCGGAGAACAAATAACTTCAAAACCTGGCAGGAACTAGGGACGAGTGTTGGAGGCGAGTGTAGAGTCCTAAATGACAGAACTGCGCGAGTTCGGGTGCGACTGCGATTGGGTTTCCCTCTTCCGCCCGCGTTGGCGACTCGGAGTTTGTTCCTTTATTGGGCCCATGGACTCTACTTTGCTGAAGTGGGAGGCTTTTGGCCAGAGTCACCGCCATCCTGCTTTAACGGGTAGCCCCCGCATGACTAAAAGCGCCCCGTTTGCTCTCAAAAGCGTCCAGGTTTGCACGGTAGACTGTGTGGCCAGGCTACTCTTGCCTAACTTCCCTGCCAGGTGCAAAGAACTGGACCCTCGCCAGCCCCTACCGAGGGCTCTCTGGGCCTGGAGTGGCCTAAAATAGGGTGACTGGTTATTTTGTCCATGATAACTACCCGTCGCTCCAGGGTCGCGCTTCTGCTCGTAACCTGCAGCCGGGAGCCGCTCCGCCGCCAGGGGCGCTGCCTCATAGTCTAGGAAGCAGTCCCCAACCTTTTTGGCACCAGGTACCGTTTAGTGGAAGACAGTTTTTCCATGCACCGGCATGGGGGGAGGGATGGTTTCGAGATGATTCAAGCGCATTTCATTCAAGCTCATCTCCTGCTGTGCAGCTGGTTCTAACAGGCCACAGACAGGTCGAGCTTGGAAGGTGCGGGAGTTGGGCGTTAGGCAGGAGCTTTCCTCCCTGGGAAAAGTGATCCCAGCCAGAGAGCTTTCCCCGCTCCTTGCTTGAGGCTCCACCCAGATCACCTGTTATCTGCATTAGGGAAACACAAACAGGTCCAGCCAAAGGTCAGATAACCATAAAAGATACATTTACTGAATGCCGATAATGGGCCAAGCGCCAAACTACGGTAAGTTCCTAAAAAGTATTGTTATTTCATTTTGTGCACACACTATTTCTATGAAGTAGGCACTGCTCTTTTCCCCGCATTACAGAAGTAAAAACTGAAGTTCAGTTGTGGAGCAACTTGTCCAAGGTCCTGTGGCCAGGAAGTGGGAAGCCAGGAGACAATATTCAAATCCAAGCACATTGTCCACACCCCCAGTGCCAGCTGAGAGAAGGAGGCAGGGGTCCAGCTGATTCCTCAGATCTGGACTGTGCAAGAGAGTGTGCTCCCTGCATGGAGCCCATTAGCATGGTGGTTTGTGTCTCCGGCACACAGAGGCCTTCCAGCCACCTCCGCACTGTTGCCAAAGCCTCCCCATTGGGCTCCACTGCTCTCTGGGATGTGTGGGGTGGGGCCTAAAGGGTTTTGCTTGCTGCAGACACAGTACACACTCCCTGTTGAGGTGATTACCGCAGTATTCTTCCACATCCTCATGACTAAATCTGTAGGCTGGACTTTGGAATGAGAACCACAGGCCAGTCTTCTTATCCCTGCCCAGTCACTCTGGCTGTGACACTGCACAGCTGACGCTCTTAGCTTCAGTTCCCTCGTCTACAGAAATACGTACAATAATTACCTGGGAGGTCTGTTTGGGAGCGTAAGTGAGGCGATCTAGTAGAAAGCTCACCGCTATAGCATGATGTCTAACAGAGCACATGCTCCGTAAACTCTAAATGTTGCTGTAATCTGACAGTCGCTCTCAAGTCCACCTCCTCCCTGGACCTGTGCAACTCCCCCTCAAAATCGCTGTGGCTTTTCTTGTCCTCGCCACTTACTGGCACCTAACTATGCAGTGTGGGCATTATGCTTTTACATAACAGAAGCTGATTGTGGCAAATACCTTGAACTTTGCTGAGCAAAGGAATACAGAGGTACCTTAGGGAACGCACGGCTGCAGGCAGACCCGCTGGTTCCGACCCCTCACAGACCCGGTGACAGTTGCCATGGGACAGGTAAAGGCTGACTGCTGGGCCAGGGAGAGAGAGGACTGGTATGCAAAATCAGGCGAACTTGAAGTCCAAGGGCAAAAAGGGGAAGGCTTTAGGCAGGCCCCAAGGAAACCAAGAGCAAAGGCCTGCATACAGCGATGTTTGGGGGGAATAGAAAATGGGACTGGCTGTCGCCAGCTTGAGAAAACTGTTGAATGGGCCCTCGGAAGGCATTGGTTGGGGGTGAGATCATCTGATGCGGGTTCTAGAAAGGCAGGCAATGGCTTGGGTGGAGTCCACGTTAGAAAGGATGAGACAGGAGGCAGATACAGAGGACAAGTGGTGAGGGCCCAACCTGAAGAAAGACAGAGTAGACTGAAGACGGACCGTGGGGAGACGTTTCTGAGAAGGGCCCGCTGGACTCGGTGTCAAGTAAGATGTGGGGGGAGGAGGGAAGGAGCGTGCAGGACTTCTCTCGGGAGACTTGGAAGATGGAGCAGTGACACCATAGTCCAGGAGGAGGAAGAGCTGCTTGGGGAAAGAGAGGCAGAGGTCACATGATTGAGCTCAATCTGAACTGTGGCACCTGAGGCCCCTGCGGGGAATTAATTGAAAGAGACCCCCCCACTGGTGGGGCAGTCTCTAACCCACTAATAAATATTTATTAAACAATTGCATGAATGAGCTTTGTCATGCTTCTGTTTTTACATTTGTAAAATGAGAAGTTAGCTTACAGTATTTTGAGTATCAAAAGATATGCAAATCACTCAGCATTGTGCCTATACCTATAAAAGGCCTAGTGTGAGTTAACTATTAGTAGCAATTGTTAACTGAATGAAGACCCAGACCAAAAGAAATGATTTAATTAACATAAGTAATTTATTTTTTAAAAATAGGTGTTTTTTAAAAAATGGTTTTAGATTTCAAAAAAAAGTTAGAAGGTAGTAGTTTCCATATATCTCACATCCAATTTCCCTTACTATGAACATCTTACATTAGTGTGGTATACTTGTTAGAATGAACCAATATTGACACATTATTATTAACTAAAGTCCACACTATAGTTAATAATACAAACTTCCTTAGTTTTTACTTAACATCCTCTCTCTGTGCCAAGACATCGTATAGAATTCAGTCGTCATGTTTCCTTAGGCCCATCCCTCTTGACCATGGCAGTTTTTCAGACTTTCCTTGTTTTTGATGACCTTGGCAATTTTGAGGAGTGTTGTAGGATGCTCTCTATTGGAATTTGATATCTTATTTTCATGGTTAGCAGGTGTCATAGGTTTGGGGAAGGTGAAGTTCCATTATCATATATCATACCAAAGGTACATACCATCAACATGACTTACCACTGTTGATGTTGACCTTGATCACCTGACTGAGGGTGTTTGTCAGCTTTCTCCACCTTAAAGTTTCTCTTCCCCCCTTCCATATTGAAGTCACTACACACAGCCCACACTTAAGGAGTCGGGGTTTGTGTTTCCTGGAAGGTAAAGTATAAATGAATTAAAATTCTTTATGGGAAATTTAGGAATTTGTTTTGAAATTTAATTTATTTTATTGTTTTAGTATATTTTATTGATTATGCTATTACAGTTGTCCCACTTTTTCCCCTTTTGCCCCCCTCCACCTGGTACCCCCCTTCCCTCCGGCAGTTCCCACCCCCCTTAGTTCATGTCCATGGGTCATGCATATAAGTTCTTTGGCTTCTCCATTTCCTATACTTTTCTTAACATCCCTCTGTTCTTCTTAATTATGCTTCTTAATCCCTGCACCTTTTCTCACCCCATTCTGCCCCTTCCCCCTCCCAGCTGATAACCCTCCAAATGATCTTCATATCTATGATTCTGTTCCTGTTCTGCTTGTTTGCTTAGTTTGTTTTTGTTTTTTAGATTCAGTTGTTGATAGCTGTGAGTTTGTTATCATTTCAGTGTTCATAGTTTTTATCTTCTTTTTTTTCTTAAATAAGTCCCTTTAACATTTTATGTAATAATGGCTTGGCGATGATGAACTCCCCTAGCTTTACCTTGTCTGGGAAGCACTTTATATACCCTTCCATCCTAAATGATAGCTTTGCTGGATGGAGTAATCTTGGCTGTAGGTCCTTGCTTTACATCACTTTGAATACTTTTTGCCAGTTCCTTCTTGCCTGCAAAGTTTCTTTTGAGAAATCAGCTAACAGTCTAATGAGAACTCCTTTGTAGGTAACTCTCTGCTTTTCTCTTGCTGCTTTTAAGATTCTCTCTTTATCTTTAACCTTTGGCATTTTAATTATGATGCGTCTTGGTGTGATCCTCTTTGGGTCTAACTTATTTGGGACTCTCTGTGCTTCCTGGACTTATATGTCTGTTTCCTTCACCAGATTAGGGAAATTTTCTTTCATTATTTTTTCAAATAAGTCTTTCCATTTCTTGCTCTTCCTAATCTCCTTCTGGCACCCCTATGATTCTGATGTCTGTATGTTTAAAGTTGTCCCATTGGTTCCTAAGGCTTTCCTCATTTTTTTGAATTATTGTTTCTTCTTTCTTTTCTTTCTTTCTTTCTTTTTTTTTAGAGAGAGGAGAATGGAGAGAGAAAGAGAGGTAGAAAGCAATGTATGGTTCCCTCTCATATGGCCCTCACTGGGGACCTGGCCCGCAACCCAGGCATGTGCCCCGACTGGGAATTGAACCAGTACCCTTTGGTTCCCAGCCTGCGTTCAATCCACTGAGCTACACCAGCCGGGCTCTTCTTTCTTTTCTAATTGAATGTTTATTTATTCGTTTTGTCCAAATTGTTGATTTGAATCCTGGCTTCCTTCCTTTCGTTGTTGGTTCCCTGTATATTTTTCTTTATTTCACTTAGGGTATCCTGCATTTCTTCCTTTATGTTGTTGCCATACCCAATGAGTTCTTTGAGCATCCTGATCACCAGTAGTTTGAACTCTGTAACTATCTCCAATTAAGTTCTTTTTCTGGGGTTTTTGTTTTTTTCTTTCATTTGGGCTGTATTTCTTTGCCTCCTCAATTTGGCGGCCTCCCTGTGTTTGTTTCTATGTATTAGGTAGAGCTGCTTTTACTCCCTGTCTTAGTAGCGTGGCCTATTGCAGTAAAGGGACCTGTAAATTGTGTGGGTGGAGCCTTAGGTGATTGCCAGGGCAGGGCAAACCGCTTCACGGCTTTGTGGCTCTGTGGGTATGTTTGGGGGTGCAGCTCAGAGAGGGGTCCTTGCTGCTGCCTGGCTTCTGGAGGCCGAATGGGCACTTGCCCTGCTTTCACTCACCTCCCCTATATGATTAGTGCCCTTCCAGCCACCCCTGGGGTTTGCATATGTTCTATGGTGAATATCCAGCAGTTTCTTCTACTGCCCCAACACTTACTGGTTTTTACCTTCAGTGGTGATGGGGGTTTATCTTCCTGGTGCTGGAACCTTGGGCTATGCAATTTGGCCTAGGGCCGAGATTGCTGGCTCCTAAGGTATCCCTCTCGATTTTTATCCACTATACATGAACTGTTTGTTCTGCCACCACCACCGCTTCTCTGCACCACCGCTTCTCTGCACCTTACTGCATCCTCTACACCCCTGCTGCGCAACTCTTCCCCTCCTACCGTTCTGGATGAATGTGGCTTCTTTAAATTCTTGGTTGTTGGACTTCCATACAGCTTGACTTTCTGATGGTTCTGGTCGTTATTTGTCTTTGAGACTGGTTATAATTCTTTCTATGGTTGTGCGAGGAGGCAAAGCATGACTACCTACACCTCCATCTTAACCGGAAGTCCCTGACATTTTTAATCATCACAACATATCATCACAACATATGCATATACATTTTTTTTCTTTTTAGAATTTTATTTTATTTATTTATTTTTAGAGAGGAGAAGGGAGGGAAACAGAGAGGAAGAGAAACAGCAATGTATGATTGCCTCTCACATGGCCCTCACAGGGGACCTGGCCCGCAACCCAGGCATGTGCCCTGACCGGGAATCGAACCGGGACCGTCTGGTTCCCAGCCCACGCTCAATCCACTGAGCTACACCAGCCAGGGCTGTTTTTTTCCTTTTGTATATACATTTTAACATAGAACCACAAAACTTACTAAGGAAACTGAGCAGTTCTTTGCCTCATCCCCAGTTAAACTCCACTGGGTCTGTTCTTATCTCTCAGTGCTGATCTAAGGATATTCCCAGAATGTACCCGCTCCTCCAGATGCTTAAGAATTTATTCCTGGGGCTTTGTTCCCTCTGGACTGGCTTTCTTGATGCTCTTCCTCCAGCCAGGATCAGATCCCCTGCTAGGTTCTCCCTGAGCCCCCTGTGCTGATTACCCCATATAATGACCACCCGGCATTACAATTGCCTGATACCTCTCTCTCTCTCTCTTTCTCTCTTTCCTCTTCCCCTCTTCCTCTTCTTTCTCCTCCTACTTCCTCTCTTCCCCCACCCTCCATTTCCTCTCTGGGTGGACTGTTCACTGAGGGCAGGAACGGGTATCTTGTACACCTCGTCCTTGAACAGGGCCTGGCACATTTTTGGCTCCTATTAAAATATGCTGAAGGAAGGAAGTCTCTTGGCTCACTCAGCCTCTTCACAACTCTTCACAAGAGGTTGTAAATCTATTCTCTTACCTGTTTTGTTCCAAACCTACCTGAATCTCCTCAATTTTCAAAAAGCCTACTCCCCTCCCTATTACTATTATCTCTTCTTCCACTGAGTAAATGGCAAAGCCCCATGCAAGGCAGTTGGGGACCTAGCCTGCTCACTTTCTTCCCTACCACCGTCCCTTGGGTTGTAGGCCCAATGGCCCCCCAAAGAAGCCATTGGGCAGTGGGGAAGAGGACACTTGTCTAGGTGAGAAATAAAAGCATCCTCAGGTCAGCAGTCCTCAAAACTAGGATTCACACATCCCAAGGGACATAATAACCCAAATAGTTTTAAGGGAATTGGTGTCCAGAGCCTCAGCTTCCCTCGGCTCTTTTCTAAAAGTAACCAGCAAGAGAAGGTCCAAGGGGTAGGTTCCCTTCCACCTCCCCTGCTTCTCTTCAAAGAAAAGAAAGTGGACCACTCAACAACTTGAACGGTGAGACACCCCTGCACCTCAGTGCATTGCTTCAGGACATAAACCTTTGCAGAGAGACCACTGGAATTACTGTTGGTGTTCCCGCAAAGACAATGAAGACTAGATAACAAGTTCTTTGAACATCAAATGGTATCTAGTTCTTTAACTTGAATTCAATTTGAGAACCTAAGCAGGTTTTAGCTAACTGAAAAAAAATCACTAACATTTTCGGCATGTGATTCTGAAGGGGGGTCAAATATTGCAACACAATTGCTATACCAAACCTCCTCCCATTCCCATCTAGTGACTTATGTGAAAAAAGTTTCTCTACATTTATATCAACACAA